>CAUYPK010065694.1:0-22438 GCA_963574355.1 Loris lydekkerianus | reverse complement strand
GTGCGCCAGGAGCTGGGAGTCACTGGCAGCGAGTTCCGTTCAGCTTTCTGCCCAGCCGCCCTGCCAGCGCTAAGGCCTCCAGATCCCAGAGTGAGGGGAGCGGGTGTAGAGCCAGAACATGGTGGTCACGGCAGTAAGCACACTCAGTTCTGCCCAGCTGCCCCACTGGCGCTCAGGCCTCTGGATCCCAGAGTGAGGGGAAGGGGGAAGCGCCAGGAGCTGGGAGTCAGGGCAGCTAGCGCATTCAGTTCTGTTCAGCTTTCTGCCCAGGTGCTGGGCCACTCAGGCCTCCGGATCTCAGAGTGGGGGGGGAGGTGCGCCAGGAGCTGGGAGTCACTGGGAGCGAGCGCCGTTGAGCTTTCTGCCCAGCCGCCCTGCCAGCGCTAAGGCCTCCAGATCCCAGAGTGAGGGGAGCAGGGGAGCGCCAGGAGCTGGGAGTTATGGCAGCAAGCACACTCAGCTCTGCCCAGCCGCCCCACCGCGCTCAGGCCTCCCGATCCCAGAGTGAGGGGGGGGTGACAGGAGCTGGGAATCTCTGACAGTGAGCGCACTCAGTTCCATTCAGGGTTCTGCCCAGCCGCCCAGCCAGCACTCAGGCCTCCAGATCACAGAATGAGGGGAGGGGGGGAGCACCAGGAGCTGGGAGTCATGGCAGCGAGTGCACTCAGTTCCGTTTAGCTTCCTGTCTGGTTATATTGCTGCCCAAGGGGGGCTGGGAGCTCAGAGTTGCAGGCCAAGGTTATCTGCAGTTTTATAGAATTTTATGCCTGTTAGAAGAATGCCCTGGCACCCTAGTAGGGGAGGTAGGCCCAGATTTCTGTAGGTCTCTCCTGTGGTGTGTAGTGGGAGGGCCTTTGATTTCTGCCCGTTTGTCTGTGGGGCTCTTAATCCGATCTGATGGGGGAGGGGGGACTCCCTTCCGCTGGGTGATGGGTTTTGTACCTTTTGTTAGCGTACTTGTGGTCACAGCTCTCCTCAGCGGGGTTGATGTGCATTCTTCAACTTTCTTGATGCTGCTCAAATCAATCAGGTTACTTGCTAAATTTTCATCCCTTAACTCTCCTTCAGGACAGGAGTCTCTGTGGAAAGCTGGCTTCAGTCCGCCATCTTGTCTCTCTCCAGGAGCCTGTTGTTATTTCATCTTTGTCATTTCTGATTGATGAAATTAGAGATTTTACACTTTTTTTCCTGGTTAGGTTACCCAAAGGTTTATCTATTTTATTGACCTTAAAAAAAAACAACTTTTGATTTATTGATCTATTGTATAATTCTTTTGTTTTTAATTTCATTTAATTCTGCTCTAACTTTGGTTATTTCTTTTCTTCTACTGGGTTTGGGGTTGGAATGTTCTTTCTTTTCCAGTTGCTTGAGATGTTTCATTAAGTTGTTAACTTCCTCTCTTTCCATTCTCTTGAGGAAGGCTTGCAGTGCTATAAATTTTTCTCTTAGGACTGTCTTTGTGGCATCCCAGAGGTTCTGATAATTCGTATCTTCATTGTCATTTTGTTTGAAAAGTTTGGCAATTTCCTTCTTAATCTCATCTCTGACCCAGCTACCATTCAGCATAAGTTTATTTAACTTTCATGTTTTTGTATGAGTATGCAGATTATTGTTGTTACTGAGTTCAACTTTTATTTCATTATAGTCCAAGAAGATGGAATGAATAATTCCTATGTCTTTAAATTTACTGCAGTTAGACTTGTGACCTAAGATGTGATTGATTTTGGAGTATGTTTTGTGAGCTGATGAAAAGTATGTGTATTCAATTTTGTTGGGTTGAAATGTTCTGTAGATGTCTGTTAAATCCAAATGTTTGATGGTTAGGTTTAAATCTAAAATTTCTTTGCTCAGCTTCTTTTGTGAGGATCTATCCAACACTGCCAAAGAATGTTAAAATCTCTGACTATTATGGATCTGGAGGAAATCAAGTTGTTCATGTCTGTTAGAGTTTCTCTTATGGTTTGTGAATAAAATCAAATGCAAGATACTTTTTAGAACTATATATATGAATATAGGATTGAAATAATATTAAGTTTAATTAATTAGTTAATTTATTTAATCATTATACAAATATTTATGAGGCACTTATTACATGCCAACATAGAGTTAGGGAAACCAAACGAAAGAACATCTGTCTCCTGCAATTGAGAATTTTCTAGTCTAGCAAAAGAGATAGATGTGTCAAAAAAATAAAAAAAAATTAAAAAAAAAAACATAAAGCATACTGCTGTATGAGCCACAATTAGGGGCTGAACAATAACCTTTGGGATGGGTTTCTCAAAAGAATTGAATTTGAAATGGCCTTGAATTTTGTTACCACCATGAAGAAAAGAAAAAAGAATTCAATAGAGGAAGCAAAATATGCAACATTACTCTGGCATAAGATCATGAAGTGTTAAAAAAAGAAGAAGATGAACATGAAGTGATAAAGAAATAGAGGAAAATATGAGAACAAAGTAGCAGACAGGATTGACAGGTATCCTAGTTTGGGTTCTTTGCAAATAAACCCTATGATGAGGATTTATGTACAAATTATTTATTGCTTCCAGGAGAAACCATAAGACATGGAGAGAATCATGGAAGAGAAAATGAAGAAGAAATGCAAAGGTCTAATTTCAGGCAATTTCCCATACAAGGTAGCTTCACCTTGTCCTCAGGATAATTCTGAAATATAAGTCATCCCTAAAAATTGTCTGACTTGAAGACAAAGACCTAGGATTTCCTACTTCTGCACATTAACCCTTTGTCCAACGATAACCCCAGGCGATGTCAACTCCCAGCTACTTCTTTTTCTCTGTTTTTGAAAGAAAAGCAATTCTAGTAGCTGGATAGGCCCCTTAAGCAGTGTTGAAGGTAGAGGTACACAAATAAAAAATCAGCCAAGAGTGAATTTTAAAGTACACAAATAAAAAAAAAAAATCAGCCAGAATGTCAAAAGATCTCTTATGTGATACAAACTGTGACAAATTAATGTAACTGTATAATAAATTTATAGTATAACCTCAGGGAAAGGCAGGAGAAAAAAGAAGCTGACCTAAATAACTTTGAAAAATTGTCTTTTGACTGAAAAATATAATGCTGAAAGACAAAAAGAACTGTAAATAAACAGTGTACTCTAGTTGGTAAATTTATTTTTCAAAGGGGTATGGGTAAAGAAGTCTCAAAACTTTAAGTATATACTATGATCAAACTACTAAGTTCATAAATGATAGATAATGTACTTACATTTCTCCCTGTCAATGAAAGAAGTTACAAATAAACCAGGGAGAGAACTGCAATGAACCCTGTGGATTAGAATTGGAGACAATAAGTACAAATTCATCTTTATCTTAATACACATACAAGGTCTGACAATTATGTTCATGAATTTGCCACCATGAACTTACATAGGCAGCACTGTACAAACAACTTGCTAAAGATTCATAACTTTGGTTTATCAGTGTCTCACAGTTGTGTTCATGTTGATGTGTGGTGGTGTCTTGCTGAGTGACTATCATTATTATTGTTGAGTGTTTTTGCATGCTGTTGTGAAAATGTCAGATCTTAAATTAGAGCAACAAACATTCATAAATTTCTTGTTAAACTTGGCAAGAGTAGATGTGAAATAAGGGACATGTTAATCCAAGTTTATGAAGATAATGTCATGATGGAAATAGAAGTATACAAATGGATTAAATGTCTTTCTGGGGGAGAGAAAGTGTCACTGATGAAGAAGGTCAGAGTGGTCAGTAATGAGCAGAACTAACAAACACATTGCAAAAATTTGTTGAATTGTGCACGAAAATCATTGGCTGACTGTGAGAAGCCTAGCAGACCAAGTAAACATTGGCAGAAAATCTTTGGCAACTCATGGCTTTTTCAACAAGACAATGAACTAATGCACACAGCACTGTTTATGAGGGAGTTTTTATACAGTAAACAATTAACTATATTGGAACACCATCCCTAATCACCTGATTTGGCCCCTGATGATTATTTTTTCTTTACCCCAAAATAAAAGAATGTTGAAAGGAAGATGTTTTGATGACATTCCTGATATCAAGGGTAATATGATGACAGCTTTGATGGCCATTCCAGAAAAAGTTCCAAAATTGCTTTGAAGGGTGGACTAGGCCCTGGCATTAGTGCAAATCTTCCCAAGGGTCATTTCACGGGTGATAATGACCATAGTGATACTCAGCAAGGAGGTATGTAGCACTTTTTCTAGGATGAGTTCACAAACTTAATTGTCAGACCTGGTACAAATAGAGACAGAATAATTGTAGATATGTATATACATTGTTTAGGATATATGTATGTGCATATAAATGTGTGCATGGGTGTATTTGGCACAGAGTAGGTGCAAAAAAATGTATACACATTTTAAGAGATGTATTACTTTTCGAAGGTGAATTGAAAGTATCATTACTGACCAAGTGCACTTAGACAATGCTACACATATCCATTTTACCTGCAAATGATACAATTTTTGGAGATGATCAATTTTACTTCCAGCAAAATCTTTTCAAATGTGTATACAGTTTTCAGTGCTTCTCTGTGTGTGTGTTTATGTATGTGTATCTGTACATATCCTAGCTTATTCTGCTGAGAGGGCTTAGAAGGAGTGATACCTCCAGTAATCACAAAGCACATCCAGTGCTCAGATTTTGGTTTCTAAATGCCATCCTTTAATAAAAGGACCTAGGGCTCCTTGGAGAAATGGTTGGTTCTAGGACTGGGGCAAGAAATATACAGGATGAGCATGGAGCATTTTGTAGTGTCAGTAACTAAGGAAGTGCTCAAAGAAACAAAAGGATGAGAGCATGTTAAAGGAAAACAGGATCAAAACTGAAAAAGCTTCCAATGGTGAAAACTGGGACACTTTGAGCAATAAACTTAAAAAATCAAGGTGTATATACATGAATTGAACCCAGGGTAAAATAAATATTGTAATAAATAAACAAATGGCATCCAAATGAGAAAAAATAAAGGCTACTTATTCATAGCTTGCTATAGCAAGGGAATCAGTCACTATCGTTTGTGTTTTGGCAGAGACTAAAGGCAATCAGAAGAATAGGAAAGATTTATGTTGGAAAAAAGGAGGGCTTCAGGTATACCCTGATTGGAGGCTGTTGATATAGGGAAATACGGGGAAAATGGAAGCGAGCTAACTAAAGCAAAGCATCCACTGGGATAAGTTTGGGGAGATTTGACTTTCTTTGGTTGATCCTAAGTTGGAAGCAGAGATAAAAATTAGGGAATTCAGCTTTGGCCATTTGGAGCTGATTGTTAGAGAGGTTACTGTTTGGCTTCCTAAGCTGTTAGAGATTGCAGCCTGATCTTCCAGAAGTCTGACTTACTATCATGGGATGAACAGGGACTGGCAGCCTGTCACTGTCAGCCAATATGTAGAGATGAAGATAAGTCCACCAATCTTTATTAGCAGAAAAGCCAGCAATTCTGGAGAACAGTGAGAGTAGCCTCTTCAAGACTGTTCTGTTTTTTCATTTCCAAAATCACAGTTTTATACATAAAAGTTACATATTAGCCCTTATGTTAAACAACAGTAATTAACATTTATCTCAAGCAACAATAATCACCATAACCCACGATCCATAATAAACAGTAATTGATATAATCCATGACCCATATAACAACATTCTAATTCCAAAGTTAATCTCTTAAATCAATCGCCCTGAACTACTCAGATATAAACTTTCAAGTTAAAGCTGAATTTATAAGACAATAAGGATGGAACGCATTGTAAGGTAGTGGTTGACTCAATCAAGTCACAAAGTTGGATGTGGAGTAGTAATAGCTAAAGTTTATTTGGTGCCTCAGTGAAGGCAGGCTGACAACCAAGAGTGCTTACCTTATAAAGGTTTTAGGTAGGGTAGGAGGGGGAGAGTGTTACTTTGGTATACTAATCACTGTTGCCATACATGGTTCCAGCCAGATTCTCACTGAGACTGTTCTATTCTTTTACAGGTTTGGCCCTCCTGGGCTAGTTCATTAGTTCCTCATTTTTTCTGGCTGGGTCCCAGAAGTGGGTGGTTTCAGCAGAGGTCACTAAACAGTCAAGATGAAATGCCTCATGCTCAGAATGGAGTGGCCTATCTTGTTCTGTTTTTGGAGTTCTTCCTACACACCTATCAGACATGAGGTGAAGGTCACAAGGACCTAAAGTGACTAGACCTGCTTTGTTGTGTGGGCTCTAGCCTGAGTGACTCCATCTTATTCTTACCATGTGCGCTGCCAGGCTATCTTCCTGGGCTGGTTATTGTAGATAATAGGTTGGTTTCCTGGGCTGGTTGCTCCAGGTTAGTTATACTTTCTGTTAGTGTTAAATTTTTAGTTTTGACAAATGTGAAGGGTAAACAAAAATTCTCCATACTATCTTTGGGACATTTCTGTAAATCTGAAAGTATTACAAAATAAAAAGTTCATTTAAAAAATATGTATCTCCTTAGGCACTGTTAAGTTGACATCTAAACTTTTTTCATCACAAGTTTAAATATTTGCAAAGGATATCATTTCCAGCATATTATAAATATTGTTATTTTAAATTAAAAATGTCACATAACTCTTTTAAATATATTCAAAGGACTATAAATACCAAAGCAATTTGAGCTACAATCTTCAATTTAAAAAATACATGAACAAGCTCTTGTCTTGTCAAAAATATTAAATTATTCCATTTTCTCCTTGAACTTATTCCAAATTACTTTTCCTACTGAGATACATTTTAATGCTGTAAAGTTCCATTGATTATTCTAACATACCACCTTGCAATAAGAATGTATATATAAATTGAAACTTTAATTTTTTTAATTATCTGTGACCTTAAGATTTAAGTGTTAACTATAATTATATTTCAATCCAAGAGAAATTTTTATTAGTACTGCACACTTGATCAAAATATGTTATAAAATTTAATAATTATCAAACCTAAAGAGCAATTATTTATTAGAGATGCATAGAGCAATAAGAAAGATAGAGATTATTTTTGCCTTAAGGAGGGCTTTTGACACCAACATTTGTAATTGTCTCTCTGTTTGTTACCCAGGAGGCATGGCTCAGGGCAAAGCTCCATAATAGGATTTTGATTGAGTAAAAACTGTGCCTTTCTTTTGTAAAATAGGATAAAGGAAATTGTGAAATAAAAGTGGGATGTAGGTGAACTCAGCCTGAGGCCTTGACCCCAAGTGTCTTTTCACACAAAAAATAAAGATAAGAGTAAATATAGAAGTTTAGTATTTATAAATGATCCACAGTGTTCTACTACTTGGCAAGATTTCGTATATCCCTGGGAATACTAATTCTCCAGTCTGAAAGTCACCCTTCTGAGAATACTGAAAGAGTAATAGTTTACCCTGAGGCCAATAGAGAGCTGAGAATGACTGAAAATGCTAAACAGAAAGGATTTGTGCTTTAGAAAGATAATCCAGGCCATTGTTTCCTGAATGGCTAAAAGGACAAAGGAACGGATGGACTTGAGTTGATCTTGTAGAATAATCTTGCAAGAGTCATTATGTGTGAGTTCTAGCCTTCTTCCTAGGCAGGTTCTTATTTATCAGGCAATGAGATCCATTATGTGGTAATCATTTCCCCAAACAGCCATTTCCCCTGGTATTCTAGTTCTAAGCATCAGGTAATTCTCATTCCAACAAGTTTAACCTAGTCTGATAGAATAGAACATATAGAACCACTGTCTCTGTGATGACAACACAGCATGATGAATCTAAACAGCTTTTGTCTCTGTGTATTTGGATGAAGACATGACATTTTATCCTTAGCACTTTTCCCAGTGTAGTTGGGTCTCAATTGAAAGAAATCCTCCGCAGATAAAATCCTACTTAAATGAAGGCAAGAACAAAATCAGGATCCTTTATATCCCAATAGACAATCTGTATTATTAATTTTTCTGACATGAGCAATCCTATATTTTTAGATTTTGCCCAACCATTCAGCAGGGAACTAATTAAATACCTAGATTCCCTAAGAAGACATACTTATCTAATGGGCTCAATGAATAAAATTTCAATGACTGCTATATTTTGTTTGTTTGTTTGTTGACAGAGTTTCACTTTGTCACCCTTGGTAGAGTGCCATGGTGTCGTAGCTCACAAGAACCTCAAACTCTTGGGTTCAAGCAATCCTCTTGCCTCAACCTCCCAAGTAGCTGGGACTATAGGCACCTGCCACAACGCCCAGCTATTTTTAGAGATGAGATCTTCCTCTAGCTTAGGCTGGTCTCAAACCTGTGAGCCCAGGCAATGCACCCACCTTGGCCTCCCAGAGTGCTAGAATTATAGGCATGAGCCACCATGGGGGGTGGGGGGTATACTTTTTTTATAATTATATCCCTTAACTACTTGATCTGTTGAGTTTTTCCCAGAAACAGTGGATTTATTGCAAGACAAAGAAGCTGAGATTCTAAAGGCCCTTAGGCAGACTTCCTGACTCCAAGACTCACTCTCCCCTACAACCTGTTTCTAATGTGTGTAAACCCTTGCTACTCCTACCAGGACCTGTCCCAAAGCCCCTCCTTTAAAAGCCCATGGTATCCTTTAGTCAAAAAGACAGATTTGAGGCAGCTTTGCCTGTTCCTCCAACAAAATATCTGTCTTTTGTATTAAAAATTTCTTTCTCCTTGACAATCCTCATTGTCTCTATAGTTGGATCTTTGCAAGATGAGCAACTGGACCTAGACCAAAGCCCCCTTGCAGTTTTGAAAACACTTATATAGTCCAAATTTGGATACATTTAAAATATTAAATATTTAATACAAATAAACACTTTCAAAATATTATTCTGATTATGGGTAATTAAGAATAAGTTTTCTCTGAGTAATACTAAAAATGTGTTTTAAATGATTTATATCCTGGGTTAAGAGTAAATTATGTTGCTAGGATGAAATGATATCTTGACAGTAGACCTACTAACTGCTAAAAAGGACTTCCTCCTTGAACAAACCTTCATTAGACACCTTTGAACTCTCTTCTCAATTAGGCCTCATCCTTGACCTGCTATCCTTGGCCTACTGCCATTACCCTGCCCCTCCCAGTTTAGCAGGAATCTTGCTAAGCCTGTTTAGTAAGAATTTACCTCCCACAGTACATAACTAAGTTCCTCTTAGTAATTTTCCACCCACTGATTCCCTCACCCTGTTCATTTTATATTCAGAATTGAGTTCAGCCTCTCTTGCCTACCGCAACAGTCTTGAATTAAGTCTTTCTTGCCTGGTTAACATATCTATTGCAATTTTTCTTTGAAAATTCCAGGAACACTGGTGAGTATGGTAGTACAAAAGTGTTTGAGACCCAGACTCTGCCTTCTGAGAATGTGTAGTCCTTTTGGGCTGTGCATTATTTCAAGGCCAGTTTATTCACAATGTATACTATTTTGACCTCTGCTCTTGTATTAAAAGCCCGTGATCCTCTTGAAGAGGACTCAGACTTGACTTCTGAGGCTTTGCCTTTTTTTCTTTCTTTTTCTTTTTTTTCTTTTTTTTTTTTTTCTTTTTGCCAATTTTGATGGTAAGAAAAATGCATGGAATCATCTTTGCTTCTTTGGTAAGAAAACAATGTACTCTAAGAAGCAGGTATGTTCATTTCTTGGTGCCCAGAAAAGTCAAAGGAAAGATTATCAAGTGAAATCAAGTGAAGCCAGGACAACACTTTTTCAAGATAAGCAGGTCTTCTGATTAGTTTTTTTTTTTTTTTTTTTTTGCACTTTTTGGCCTGGGCCAGGTTTGAACCCACCACCTCTGGTATATGGGGCTGGCACCCTTCTCCTTTGAGCCACAGGCACTGCCCTCTAATGAGTTCTTTTTTCCAAAACTCACAAGCTGATCAGTGTGCCCAACACTATGGAGGCCTGCAAACAAAATCACTGTTGATCATGCTGTTCTTAGTTTAAGAATATGCCAGTTGGGTCCTCTGGGAAGGAGATGCTAAGAGTAAGCTCATAGTATAATAGGTTTGTTAGAGGAATAACTTTTTGAAAGATACAAGGGGAGGAAGTGCAATTGGGCAGGGACCATCTCAGATGGCAAGTGAGAATGAAGTCTTGGTCAACCCAATGGAGAGCTCCAGTGCAGAATGCCCATTAGAAGGAGCCTCATACTGGACAGAAATGGTGAAGCCCTAGTAAGAACAGCATGCTCAGTCTTTGACTAGGGCCTGCATAGGAAGATTGCAGATTCTACTCAAAACCTAAGGAGGATCCTGATGGTGCTGCAGCTGAATGGCAAGTTCATTTCTGAAGGGAGAGCTGTGAAACAGCTTCATGGCTGCCAAAAGATGAGACATTGCAGCATAATCAGGAACTTTCCCTAAGAAGCAAATTGTCATAAATCCATAAATCATGGCCTTCCTTCTTTCTGGGTACTGAGTATAAGAATGGGTAAAATGATCACCATGGCTTTTTTAACATTTAACTTATGAAACGTAACACACATATAGAAAATTGCACATAACAAACATATACAACTCAAAAATTTACCACAAAATGAACACTCACATAACCACCATCCAAATAAAGAAATAGAATATTGCTAATATCCCAAATCTTGTGTGTCCCACATACCCTAAAAACTACCCCTCCTTTACCACCAAGGAAACCAATATTCTGATTTTATCATTATGATTCTCTGGGTGGTAGTTTAATTGTTCAGGTGGATAGGTTAAAGCAAGCTTTTGCCCAAACTCAAAAAATTGAATTTGGTGGTCACTAATATTGTTAATGATTCCTTTGAAGACAGGACTCCTTTAAATCTTAAGGTCTTTTTAGTAGATCACAAGGAAACTGAGGGTCAGAGAAAGAAGGTAAAGTAATAGAACCTTAACCAAGTTCATCTAAAATTGAAAAAACACATGTAAAATTACCAGGTATATAAACAGAGAATATGACAGTAGATAGTTAACTATACTCTGATTCACCATCAGGTTTTCAGAAACACTTTGATACACATCAAGATGAACCTGTTAACACAGACCATTTTCAAGAACAGGGTTTCCCCAGAGACTGACAGGCTTACTTTCTCAAACTGCCAGAATTGCCTTTCCCTCTAGTAAGACACTTCTGAAAGTAGCTGGTTAAGGGTCCAGGCACTAGGATTCATCTCCCATATGTCCTTTATTAATGTTTTCATTAAAAGGATTTAAAAATAATATATTCTTATAAAATTAAAATTAGAAAGATATAGAAGTAAAAAGTAAAGTTCCTCTCTTAGATTGGATTCCCCAAAAATAGACCCCAAGATTAAGATTTAAGGACAAGTAGTTTATTTGGAAGGCCAACGAACACAGTGAGGGAGTCAGTAGATGACACAGCGAAGGGAAAGAAAGTCAATAAATGACAATATGTCAATGAGTAGGTTCTTGGGCTGCCCCGGCCTGCAGGGCTAATTCAACGGGGACCTAGGGTATGGGGCAAGGGAGTGAAAAAGACAAGAGACACCAGGAACGAGAGCAAGACAGGATTCTGATAAAGCTCTGAAAAACTTTATTTTTTAACAGCTCTATAAACACAAGCAGAGGGGGGAAATGTGCTCGGGAGTATGAGAGGGTGGGAAATTCCCGGTAGCAGGTGAGGTTTTCTTAGTTCCTGAACGGTCAGAATGTTTTTCTCACCTGTCTGGTTGTAATTGATTTATTGTAGTATTTTTCCAGAGTGAACTCTTTCTTAAGCTTTGGCTCCTGGCATTGGGCCACAGTTTGCACTTGATCCCCTGAGTGGTATAAAACAAAGGTTGACAAACTAGAGCCCAAATCAGACCTGCTGGCTATTTCTATAAAGTTTTAATGAAATAGAACCATACCCTGTTTTTATTTACATGTTTTCTATGAGTAGAATAACAATGAAGGGCAGTATTACCCTCAAAACCTAAATATTTTACTCTCTGGCCCTATAGAAAAACTTGCCATGGTGGCACCTGTAGCTCAGTTGGCAGGGCGCCAGCCACATACACCAAGGCTGGGGGTTTAAGTCAGCCTGGCCCAGCTAAAACAACAATGGCAACTACAACAACAACAACAAAAATAGCCAGGTGCTATGGCCGGTGCCTATAGTCCCAGTTACTTGAGAGGATGAGGCAAGAGAATAGCTTAAGCCCAGGAGTTGGAGGTTGCTGTGAGCTGACAGCTTGAGACTGTCTCAAAAAAAAAAAAAAAAAAAAAAACAAAAAAACAAAAAACTTTGCCAGTCCACAATATAAAACATGCCTCAGAGTTGTTCCACCTGAGGGTGAGGAGTTGAAGTATTTATCTATTACCACTCATTGATCATTGGCTCAGTGCTAATGCCTCAGACTTTCTGGATGACTCTATAGACACACTAAGAATGATCCTGCGTGCAGAGGAAGCCTCCTGTAGAGAATTGCATGTACTTGGATTAAGAAACTGTATGCATGTACAGTAACAATAAATACCAAGTAGATATAAGGAGAAAAATGACACAATCTGCTACAATTCCTATCCCACATACCATTCAAATCCAATCCCCACAGGTAACCACTTTACCATACAGTTTGGTGTGCATCTTTCTCGAAATTTCCCTACACGTACACAATGTGTTACACATATTTAGATGCCTGATTTATTTATGAGTTGATGCCAGGGAAGACATAAAAAAGCAGAGAGAGTGAAGAAATTAAAGAGAAAAACAAATTTTTTTTTTTGCTTTTTAAATTTTATTAGCAGATGTAGGTATAAAAGTACACTATCAGCCAGTAAACATTTCAAATTGTTTATAAAACCAGCACATTGTACACCATGATTGCATTAATATACACAGCTGTGATTTAATAAAAAAAATTTTTTTTAACTAAATCTTAGCTGAGTACATTAATGCGATCATTGGGCACCATAAACTCATTTTACAGACCATTTGACATATTTTCAAAACACTGGTTAACATAGCCTTCCTGGAATTTTCTTAGTTATTGTACTAAGACATTTACATTCCACATTTACTAAGTTTCACATGTACCCTTGTAAGATGCACTGTACATGTAATCCCACTAATCACCCTCCCTCTGCCCATCCTCCACCCACTCTCCCCTCCCTCTCCCCCTTCCCCATATTCTTAGGTTATAACTGGGTTATGGCTTTCATATGAAAGCCATAAAGTAGTTTCACAGTACATTAGATACATTTTCCTCCATTCTTTAGATACTTTACTAAGAAGAATATGTTCCAGCTCCATCCATGGAAACATGAAAGAGGTAAAGTCTCCACATTTCTTTACGGCTGCATAAAATTCCATGGAGTACATATAACACAATTTATTAATCCATTTGTGGATCAATGGGCACTTGGGTTTCTTTCATAATTTAGCAATTATGGATTGGGCTGCAATAAACATTCTGGTACAAATATCTTTGTTATAATGTGATTTTTGGTCTTCTGGGTATATACCTAGTAGAGGAATTATAGGATTGAATGGCAGATTTATTTTTAGATCTCTAACTGTTCTCCAAACAGCTTTCCACAAGGAATGTATTAATTTCCATTCCCACCAGCAGTGTAGAAGTGATCCCATTTCTACACATCCACACCTACATCTCTGGTCTTGGGATTTTGTGATTATGGGCTAATCTTACTGGAGTTAGATGATATCTCAAAGTAGTTTTGATTTGCATTTCTCTGATGATTAAGAATGGTGAGGGTGGCACCTGTGTCTCAAAGGAGTAGGGCGCTGGCCCCATATGTTGAAGGTGGCAGGTTCAAACCCAGCCCAAGTAAAAAAATGCCAAAAAAAAAAAAAAAAGAACCAAACAAATGAGTAGACTATTCCTTATAACAATAAAGAAAAAGAATGGTGAGCATTTTTTCTTTTTTTTTTTTTTTATTGGTAAATCATAGCTGAATGTGCTGGTTTCATATACAATCTGAAATATTCTCATCAAACTGTTCAAAGTAGCCTTCATGGCATTTTCTTAGATATTGAATGTAGACATTTGTATTCTGCATTTAGTAAGTTTTGCCTGTGCCCATTCTAAGATGCACCATAGGTGTGGCCCCATAAATTACCCTCCCTCCACCTAACCTTCCCCCTCCCTTCCCCTTCCTTGGCCCTTTCCCGATATTCTTATGCTACAGTTGGGTTATAGCCTTCATGTGAGAGCTATAAATTAGCTACATACTAGAGCTGAGTACATTGAATACTTTTTCTTCCACTCCTGATATACTTTGCTAAGAAGAATATGTTCCAGCTCCATCCATGTGAACAGGAAAGAGGTAAAGTCTCCATCTTTCTTTAAGGCTGCATAACATTTCATGGTATACATGTACCACATCTTAGGTCACAAGTCTAACCTCAATAAATTTAAAGGAATAGAAATTATTCCTTGAATCTTCTCTGACCACCATGGAATAAAATTTGAGCTCACTAACAACAGGAATCTGCATACTCATACAAAAACATGGAAGTTAAATAACCTTATGCTGAATGATAGCTGGGTCAGAGATCAGACCAAGAAGGAAAATGTCAAATTTTTGGAACAAAACAACAATGAAGACATGAATTATCAGAACCTCTGGTATACTGCAAATGCAGTCCTAGAAGGAAATTTATACCACTGCAAGCCTTCCTCAAGAGAATGGAAAGAGAGAAAGTTAACAACTGAATGGGACATCTCAAGCAACTGAGAAAGGAAAAACATTCCAACCCAAAACCCAGTAGAAGAAAAGAAATAACCAAAATTAGAGCAGAATTAAATGAAATTGAAAACAAAAAAATTATACAACAGATCAATAAATCAAAAAGTTAGTTTTTTGAAAAAGTCAATAAAATAGACAAACCCTTGGCCAACCTAATCAGAAAAAAAAGAGTAAAATCTCTAATCTCATCAATCAGAAATGACAAAGATGAAATAACAACAGACTCCTCAGAAATTCAAAAAATCCTTACTGAATATTAAAAGAAAATTTATTCTCAGAAATATGAAAATCTGAAGGAAATTGACCAATACTTGGAAGCACGTCACCTTCCAAGACTTAGCCAGAGTCAACTGGCAATGTTGAACAGGCCGATATCAAGTTCTCAAATAGCATCAAACATACAAAACCTCTCTAATAAGAAAATCCCAGGACCAGATGGTTTCACATCAGAATTCTACCAAACTTTTAAAGAGGAATTAGTACCTATATTACTCAACCTGTTCCAAAATGTAGAAAATGAAGGAAGACTATCCAACACGTTCTATGAAGCAAACATCACCCTGATCCCCAAACCAGAAAAAGACCCAACAAGAAAAGAAAATTATAGACCAATATCACTGATAAATATAGAAGCAAAAATATTCAACAAGATCCTAACAAACAGAATCCAGCAACACATCAAACAAATTATACATCATGACCAAGTTGGTTTTATCCCAGGGTCGCAAGGCTGGTTCAATATCTGTAAATCTATAAGTATAATTCACCACATAAACAAATTAAAAAACAAAGACCGTATGATTCTCTCAATTGATGCAGAAAAAGCTTTTGATAATATTCAGCATCCTTTTATGATCAGAACACTTAAGAAAATTGGTATAGAAGGGACATTTCTTAAACTGATGGAGGCCATCTACAACAAACCCACAGCCAATATTGTGTTGAATGGAGTTAAATTAAAATCATTTCCACTGAGATCAGGAACCAGACAAGGCTGCCCATAATCTCCTCTGCTCTTTAACATTGTAATGGAAGTTTTAGCCACAGCAGTTAGCGAACAAAAGGCGATCAATTGTATCCATATAGTGTCAGAAGAGATCAAACTGTTGCTCTTCGCAGATGATATGATTGTACATCTGTAAAACACCTGGGATTCTACTACAAAGTATTTAGAAGTGATCAGGGAATACAGCAGCATCTCAGGTTACAAAATCAACATTCATAAATCGGTAGCCTTTATATATACCAACAATAGTCAAGTTGAAAAATCAGTTAAGGACTCTATTCCATTCACAGTAGTACCAAAGAAGATGAAACATTTTGGAGTTTACCTAACAAAAGACGTGAAAGATCTCTATACAGAGAACTATGAAACTCTAAGAAAAGAAATAGCTGAAAATGTTAACAAATGGAAAAAAATACCATGCTCATGGCTGGAAAGAATCAACATTGTTAAAATGTTCTTACTACCCAAAGCAATACATAATTTTAATGCAATCCCTATGAAAGCTCCACTGTCATACTTTAAAGACCTTGAAAAAACAATACTTAGTTTTATATGGGATCAGAAAAAACCTCAAATAGCCAAGACATTACTCAGAAATAAAAACAAAACAGGAAGATTCACGCTACCAGACCTCAGACTATGCTACAAATCAATAGTGGTCAAAACAGCATGATACTGGCACAAAAACAGAGAAGTAGATAACTGGAACAGAATAGAGAACCAAGAGATAAATCCACCTACTTACCATTATTTAATCTTTGGCAAGCCAATTAAAACCATTCAATGGGGAAAAGAGTCCCTATTTAACAAATGGTGCTGGGTCAACTGGCTTGCAACCTGCAGAAGACTAAAACTGGACCCACACCTTTCACCATTAACTAAGGCAGACTCTCACTGGATTAAAGATTTAAACTTAAGACATGAAACTATAAAAATACTAAAATAGAGTGTAGGAAAAACCCCTGAAGAAATCGGTCTGGGCGAGTACTTTATGAGGCGGAACCCCCCGGGCAATTGAAGCAACTTCAAAAATACACTACTGGGATCTGATCAAACTAAAAAGCTTCTGCACAGCCAAAAACACAGTAAGTAAAGCAGGCAGATTGTTCTCAGAATGGGAGAAGATATTTGCAGCTTATGTCTCCAACAAAGGTTTAATAACTAGAATCCACAGAGAACTCAAACGTATAAGCAAGAAAAGAACAAGTGATCCCATTGCAGGCTGGGCAAGGGATTTGAAGAGAAACTTCTCTGAAGAAGACAGGCACGCGGCCTACAGACATATGAAAAAATGCTCATCATCTTTAATCATCAGAGAAATGAAAATCAAAACTACTTTGAGATATCATCTAACTCCAGTAAGATTAGCCTATATCACAAAATCCCAAGACCAGAGATGTTGGTGTGTATGTGGAGAAAAGGGAACACTTCTACACTGCTGTGGGATGTAAATTAATGCATTACTTTTGGAAAGATGTATGAAGAACACTTAGAGATCTAAAAATAGATCTGCCATTCAATCCTATAATTCCCCTATTAGGCATATACCGAGAAGACCAAAAATCACATTATAACAAAGATATTTGTACCAGAATGTTTATTGCAGCCCAATTAATAATTGCTAAATCATGGAAAAAGCCCAAGTGCCCATCTATCCATGATTGAATTAATAAATTGTGGTATCTGTACACCATGGAATATTATGCAGCCTTAAAGAAAGATGGAGACTTTACCTCTTTCATGTTTACATGAATGGAGCTGGAACATACTCTTCTTAGTAAAGTATCTCAAGAATGGAAGAAAAAGTATCCTATGTACTCAGCCCTACTATGAAACTAATTTATGGCTTTCACATGAAAGCTATAACCCAGTTACAAACTATAAATATGGGGAAGGGGGATAGCCAGGGGAAGGAAGGGGGAGGTGGGCAGAAGGAGGGGGATTGGTGGGATTACACCTGCGGTGCATCTTACAAGGGTATATATGAAACTTAGTAAATGTGGAATGTAAATGTCTTAGCACAATAACTAAGAAAATGCCAGGAAGGCTATGTTAACCAGTATGATGAAAATGTGTCAAATGTTCTATGAAACTAGTGTATGGTGCCCCATGATCGCATTAATGTACACAGCTATGATTTAATAAAAAAAAAAAAAGAGAAGAAAAGGATATGGCAGGCTATTTAGTCTGTGTCATTTCTGATTGATTAAGATTTTCATATTTCTGAGAATAAAATTTCTTGTAATATCCATTAAGGATATGGCATGTTGTTATTTCATCTTTGTCATTTCTGATTGATGAAATTAGAGATTTTATTCTTTTTTTCCTGGTTAGGTTAGACAAAGGTTTATCTACTTTATTGACCTTTTCAAAAAAACAACTTTTGATTTATTAATCTGTTGTAGAATTCTTTTGTTTTTAATTTCATTTAATTCTGCTCTAATTTCTTTTCTTCTACTGCATTTTGGGGTGGAATGTTCTTCCTTTTCCAGTTGCTTGAGGTGTTCCATTAAGTTGTTAACTTCCTCTCTTTCGATTCTCTTGAGGAAGGCTTGCAGTGCTATAAATTTCCCTCTTAGGACTGCCTTTGTGGTATCCCAGAGGTTCTGATAATTCATGTCTTCATTGTTGTTTTGATCCAAAAATTTGGCAATTTTCTTCTGAATGTCATCTCTGACCAAGCTATCATTCAGCATAAGGTTATTTAACTTCCATGTTTTTGTATGAGGATGCATATTCCTGTTGTTATTGAGTTCAACTTTTATTCCATAGTGGTCTGAGAAGATGCAAGGAATGATTTCTATTCCTTTAAATTTACTGAGGTTAGACTTGTGACCTAAGATGTGATCAATTTTGGATTATGTTTCATGGGCTGAGGAGAAGAATGTGTATTCACTTTTGTTGGGATGAAATGTTCTGTAGATGTCTGCTAAATCCAATTGTTGTATGGTTAGGTTTAAATCTAAAATTTCTTTGCTCAGCTCCTAGTGGAGGATCTATCCAACACTACCAAAGGAGTGTTAATATCTCTGACGATAATGGAGCTGGAGGAAATCAAGTTGCTCATGTCTTTTAGAATTTCTCTTATAAATTGAGGCACATTCTGGTTGGGTGCATAGATATTAAATGATTGAATTCTCATCATATTGAGTCTTACCCTTACCAAATATGAAGTGACCATTCTTATCCTTCCTTATATTTTTTGGTTTAAAGCTTATTGTATCTACAAATAGAATTGCAACACCTGCTTTTTTCTGATTACCATTTGCCTGAAATATGGACGACCATTCTTTTTCACCCTGAGTCTATATTTATCTTTTAAGGTAAGATTAGATTCTTATATGCAGCTAATATCTGACCTGAGTTTTTTTATCCAGTCAGCCAACCTGTGCCTCCTTAGAGGACAGTTTTAGATTAGTATTATTAGAGAATATTGATCAGTCTGGTAAAATTTTGGGTATCAAGTTTTTCAAAAGTCCAGTGGACATTTTTAATCCTTTTGTCACTGTGGAAATTGGAGTTTGATCAAAAGTTTCTGAGTGAGTTTACTTTTGTGGTCGAGGATTGGGCTGGTCATTATGTGGGATAGGTCTGAGAATATCCTGAAGAGCTGGTTTGATTATGGAAAATTTCTTCAACATGTGAATGTCATTAAAGTATTTAATTTATCCATCATAAATGAAACTCAGTTTAGCTAGATATAGTATCCATGGTTGAAAGTTCTTTTGTTTTAGGAGATTAAAAGTCGATGACCCCCCCTCTTCTGGCTTGAAAAGTTTGAACAGAGAGATCTGCAGTCATTCTAATAATCTTCCCTTTGTAGGTTATGGTTTTCTTACATCTGGCTGCTATCAGAATCTTCTCCTTCATATTATCTTTAGTAAAGTTAATTATGATGTACCTGGGGGATGTCTAATTTGGGTTGAGTCATGCTGGGTTTCTGAAACTGTCTGCTATCTGAATTTCATAATCTCTTGGCATGTCTGGAAAATTCTCTTTCATAATTTCATGGAGAAGACCCTTTGTGCCTTGCGAAGCTCCTTCATTGCTTTCAGAGATTCCAATGATGCACAGATTTTAGCCTTCTTTAAATTATTCTGGAGCTCTCTTAGAGAATGATCCGTTTTTGCTTTCCATTTCTCTTCCTCTTTGAGAGTTTGGGAGCATTTAAAATTTGTCTTCAAGGTCAGAAATCCTTTCTTCTGCTTGCTCCACTCTATTACTGAGGGATTCTACTGTATTTTTCTGATCTTTGAGGACTGCAAATTCTTCCTTCAATGTGTTCAAAATCTTTGGTGGTTTTGTCTTTAAATTCATTGAATTCTTGAGACAATTTTTGAAATTCTTGTCGAATTTCTGATTCCAAATTTTGAATTGCTCCTTGAATTTTTAATTCCAAATATTCCTCCATTCTATTAATCTTGTTTGCAATCCAAATTCTTAATTTGATTTCTGACATCTCAGCCTTGTGGTTATGAATGGGATCTGGGATCTTCAATTACTTCTGCCATGTCTTTCCTTGGGGGGGGGGGGTTGATCTACTCTGGTTATTCATGTTACAAGAGTGTGTTTTTCCATTGATTCCACCCCATGATTATTTTACACTGTTTGACTTTTCCTTGGAGATTTGCCGAAGACCCATATAGTGCTACAGTCTGAGAAAATGGGGACCTGTTTGATGTGGTGAGGCTAAGTGGCTCTGTCTAGTTTTCAGCTGGTCTCTGTTGGACCCTAGTGAAACAGTTACTCTGGGTTGAAGTCTCAGCTGTGGAGAAATACCAGCAATTAAGTCACCCCACCCCCCAGAGGCAATAATTGGAAAAGGAACATCAAACCTTCCTGCACCCTCAGATCCAGGGCACCACTTGGATAGTCCTCGGGCAATTGGCTCAGTTCAAAATGTCCAAATCAATTGTCTCAGTAGGCATCTGTCTCAGGTGGAAGAGTTGAAAAGATCTCTGGCAACTAGATCGCAAGGGTCTGCTGACCACTGAAATATGACTTGTTCCAGTGCTCCGTGTGGTCAGGAGGACCCACCTAGCAAATAGATTAGTCTGGGAAGGTTGATGCCTCCTTCCCCACCTTGCACCCCTGTCACTCCCAGTCACTGATAACCCCGCAGGGCTATGACCCAGTTGCCTCCAATGAGAAGATAGTCCATGGGTTTGCACCTGCCTGAATCACACAGAAATCTATGTCTCCTCAGCCAGGCTGCTGCTCTCTGACACTATTGGGCAGGGGGAGATGTGGCTTTATGGAGGCTAAGGGTGTTCACTCAGTTCTAACCCTGCCCCGATTGATGTTACTGACAGAACAGAACAACGTTGCAGAATTTGTTTCTGTCCGGGCTAAATTCCCCTGCAGAAGAGAAGCTGTTTTGAGTTCACAGAACCTTCATCTCACGCCCTGCCTTTGCTACTGCAGGTTTGTATTTGCAGCATGGTTAGCTGTCAGTTCTACCCTCCTTTGTCTAGGCTGATGATCCCCCAAGGGCTGGTTGCATCTTAGGCTCAGTAAAGTGGTCCTCTGGGTCAGCCCACCCTGGGAATCTGCCGGCACTGCGCATATGTTTTCTTGTTCCCACGCTCCACACAGGCCGGTACCGCCTCAGGCAAACCCTTTACTCATGGAGCCTGGGTTTCCATCCCTGATTTGTTCTGCCAGTGGTTGCCACCTGAGTAGATGCCCGGCCTCCTCTGGTTGACTAGAGAGACAGGAGTGTGACTCCAGAATATCCAGTGGTGAGCCCTATTGTTGCCAAAAGCGGGTGCTGCTCTGCACCTCAGAGCACCGCAGCTTCAGTGTGGTTCCCTCTCAGCTGATCATCCTGTCCTCACTCCCATGCCACATAATCAGCACTGACCAGCAGCAACACAGGCCCTGTCCACACCCCTTGAGAAATCACTAAAGAATCTGTACTCCTGGGGGACAAGCCTCCATACCTCCGAGTGAGAGTGGAGGGGAGTGCTGGCAGCTCAGAATTGCAGGTAGAGAATATATACAGTTTTATACATTTTTATGCCTGGCAGGAGAGTGCCATGGCACCCTAGTAGGGGAAGTAGGTCCAGTTTTTAGAGGTTCTCTCCCATGGAGTATAATAGGAGTACTTTTGAACTCTGCTCATTTGTTTATGGGGTAGTCCAGGCCATTCTCATGGGAGATGAGACTGCCACCTGCTTGGTGATGGATTTTGTACCTTTTGTTTGTATCCTTGGGGTCGCAGCTCACCTCAGCAGGGTTGATGTGTGTTCTTCAACCTTCTCTCTTGGCGAAGCTCTAATATGCCAGATTACTTGCTAAATTTCTGTCCTTTAACTCTCCTTCTGCACAGTAGCCTCTGTGGAAAGCTGGCTTCGGTCCAAAAAAAAAAAATCTTATAGTGACACACAAAAAAGATCTTCAGAGCCAGCACTAATTAAAAATTATGTGAGTTAAAGACAATTTATCAGGTTGGCCCCCTGGTGGAGGGATGTTCTCCCAGAAGGGTATCTGAGATAATTTGAAAGAGAAAATTAAATAAAGATTTATGGTATCCTCCTTATAGCTGCATTAGGCAACTGAGGGCCCTCTGGGTGTTTTAGAATTGCCCCCTATTGCAGCTGAACCTGAAGGTGTTAACTCTTTCTTACTGTGGAGCCTCCCTCCTTGAGGCCTGAATAAGCTTCAGTGACATTGGTGAAAACTCTAAGGCAAAAAAAAAAAAAAAAAAAAAAAAAAAAAAAAAAAAATATAGCAAAAAAGCTGGCATTTTAGGTGGGAGTTTGACGCCCCACGGGGAAACTGACCC
>CAUYPK010065688.1:0-15169 GCA_963574355.1 Loris lydekkerianus | reverse complement strand
TTCGAGGTTTTTTCTGATTCCATATAAAATGATGTGTTATTTCTTCAAGGTCTTTATAACATGACAATGGTGCTTTAATAGGAATTAATTCACATGAATTGAGAATATTGATAAGCTTTTTGAGAGTCTGGTGGACATTTTTAATCCTTTTTGCAACTGTGGAAATTGGAATTTGATTAAAAATTTTTTGGGTAGGTTTACTTTTGTGGTGGAGGATTATGTTGGTCTTTATGGAGTATAGGTCTAAGAATGTCCTGGAGAGCTAGTTTAGTTGTGGCAAATTTCTTCAACATGTCAATGTCGTTGAAGTATTTAGTTTCTCCGTCATAAATGAAGCTCAGTTTAGCTGGGTACAAGATCAATGCCAGCATATGCGGATGCATGTTAAATGCTTTTTCATATTAAGTATTTTTTAATAAACTTGGAATGAATTCAATGACAGCCTTCCATTTTATTAATATTGGAAGAAGAGAGAAGAAAAGTGTTTTGCTTTTTTCTTGGTGTGGTACTATCTTCTTTTCCTCTCCAAGACCACTATCTTACCTTTTCATGTCCTTTTATTTTTATGAATATTATTGTTGAAAGGTAGAGATACTGGAAGTGTCTCTTCCCAGTCAGATTCCCTCACACCCATGGAAATTTCCATTATCCAACTGATACTGGCAGTCTGTGGCTTAGTTGTCAGCTACAACTAACCATTTGCTGGTTGTCAGGCAGCTAGCATTGTGTAATCTCCCCTAAACTGATATTTCTATTTTTTTTTTTTTCCTCCTTCTTTGAGGCTTTTACAGAAAGGTCCATGCTGGTCCCTTGCAAACAGGAGTGAAGAATGGGTGTTACCTGTGGAAACACACTGATGCTTTGAGCCAGGGGAAATCAGGAACTGGAATGACTGAAGGGGTCTCTGTGTGTGCTAACAGCTGTGTGGTCCACAAACTAGATAACGTGAGGGCAACTGGCAACTGGCAGGAAGACACCATTACACATGGAGAAACAGCAATAGGAATAATAGAAAGATGGGTGGATGGATAAATACACAGCCACTAAGGCATGTTTCATACCCATGTGTTGTATATCAACAATGAACAAAACAGTGTTGTCTATCTGCAGGCTTGTGTATACTGGATGTTTTAATATTATTCACTCCTTAACCATACACCAGCCTCTCACACTAGGTCTGTAGAGCTGTGATGAAAGAGTTTGGTTTCCCATTCTGAAAAATGCTTTACAAGCAGGTTGAGTGTTCCAGCGCAGACACATTTTAAGTAAATATCATTGGCTACAGGCTGGAAATTCATAACTTTTACCAAACCGGATTCTCACTTCAGTGACTCATGTTTAAAGTCAGTGCTAAAATGTTGCTGTTAAATGAAGTAATATTTAAGCTATAATTTCTAACTGAGGAAAACAACTATTTCCTGATGAAACACTTAGGGGTTTTGTTTTACAGTATGTGCTCATGTTTTGAAAATGTGCATCTGGGTAGAGTTCACAATGTCAAGCAGACAGGTCAAATAAAAGGGAATAGGGTAAGATTTCATCATGGTACAGCAGGGTGAAATGAAAATGCTGTGTCTATCGGGTAAACGTGTTAGAAAGCTCTTTGAAATATGTATTTAACTAGTAAAAAGAACTATTTTACTCTAATGGCTGAAAAATATCCATTCCTGTGTGTGTCCCTGTGTGTGTGTGTGTGTGTGTATAATTTAAGTGCTATTTGGAACTATTCCAACCTTTCAAATGAATAATAATACACATTTACTAACTTCTATGGCAGTTTTCTTTATGTATGAAGGAATGAAATTAAATATAGAAACTGGATCTAGGTGACATTGAATTTGTGACATACCCTGACAAGCACTAATCTAGGACTGGCAGGAATCAACACAGACCTTAACTAACCTCATTTCCTATGTCCTGATTTTATTTTTTAAGTGTTCACACCATTGATGTCACTTCCACTTGGCTTTGGAAATTCAGCAGTTATGGTTATTAGGTATGCAAATTATGTCTATTTCTCCTCCTCCAGACTCCTAAAGTTCAGTCATCATTTCGTGGCTGCAAATGCTTCATAAGCCTCATGCTCTTTTGGAGGAGTTAATAAGTAAATTAAATTTTAAAAAATAGGCTGAATTTTTATCACTGTGGCATTATAAACATTTGTCATCCATGTAAGGAACATTTTTCCTCTGCAAATCATAGGCTCTGATTTGCAATTCCTAATTATTTCCTCTCTTATCCTTGTTCTCTGTCAATGATACAGAATGGAGAAAAGATATTTTTAGAAGCATACACTTTTTAATCAATAGTCAAACTGAATCAGAAGTCCCAGGGCATGGAAATTCATCTCTACCAAGCTACCATTAGCAACAGTCAAAATAGTAGGTGACTTCTCCAGAGAGTTAAAATATCATTGAGGCCATACACATCCAACTAATTTTGGTATCATGTAATACAGCATTATTATTTAAATAGATTTTTGAGGGGCTATACCCACATGACTAAATACAGCCCCTAGTAATAAAGAAGTGTGTCTTTCCAGCAGGGTGCGGTGGCTCATGCCATAGTACTCAATAAAGGAAATTGACCAGGATCGTTGCAGGCACCTGTAGTCTCAGCTATTCAGGAGGCTGAGGCAGGAGGATGGATCTAGGTTGAGGGCATGGAACTTAAAAAAAAAAAAAAAAAAGGAATTGTTTCTGTAGCCCTGAAATTCCTTTAAAGTTCACAAATATGGCAGTAGGAATTCATTTGTTTAAGGCACCTTTATCTATCTTTTCTTATTTTTTATTAGATACAATTTACATACCATTAAAGCTTACCCATTTATAGAAGCCAATCATTTTTTTAAATTTCTTATATATATCCATGGTTTACAAAGTGCGGTTTCACTGCATAGATCAATTGACTGCACTGTAGTGAAGTCAGGGCCATCAGTTCATCCATCACCACAGCAAGCAATGCATGTTGTATCCACCACACCTTTTGAGGAACGGCCTGTTTCCCAAAGTGGTTGCACCATTGAACATTTCCATTAGCAATTTAGGTACAAGGACTCTGATTTCTTTTACATCCACACCAACGTTTGTTATTATCTGTCTTTTTATTGTACAGTCATCCTAGTGGTGTGAAGTGGTATCTCATTTTGATTTGCTTTTCCCTAATCACTAATGATGTTGAGCATCTGTTCATGAGTTTGTCAACTATTCACATATCTTCTTGGAAAAAGTGTCTACTCAAATCCTTTGTTCTTTAACAGTCGTCTCTTTGTTGTTTATATTCTGGACACTAAGCCCTGTTCAGATATATGATTTACAAATATTTTCTCCCATCCACTGGTTATCTTTTTTACTTCCTTGATAATGTTCTTTCATACACATACGTTTTCCACTTCTATGAAATTCTATTTATTTTTTTCTCTTAATGTCTTATCTAAGAATTTATTTCCTAATACAAGCATATGAAGATTTACCACGTTTCTTCCCAGATTTCAATAATTTTTCTTCTTATATTCACCTTACGGATCCATTTAGACTTAATTTTGTACATGGTATGAAGAAGGGTCCAAACTCATTCTTTTGCATGTGGATATCCAGTTGTCCCAGGATGATTGGTTAGGGAGACTATTCTTTCCTTATTGAACGGTCTTTGAGCATTGCTGAAAATGAATTGGCTATAAGTGTGTGGGTTCACTTGTGGTCTTGCAGTTCTATTTCATGGGTCTATATATCTACCCTATGCCAGTACCCCTGGGGTGTTGTTATTTTACAAAAATGTATAACATGTGACCTGCCTTCTTAAAAATTTTACAGTATGGAATTGTTTTCACAGCAGATCCCTAGACCATTTTCATCTTGCATAACTATCACTCTGCATCCACTGAACAGCAACTCTCCCTTCCTTCCCCCCCTAGCCCCTGGTTGCCACCATTCCACTCTCTGCCTTCATGAGGTTTGTTTGCTTTAGACACCACATACAAGCAAAATTATGCCATTTTTGTGACTGGTTTATTTTACTTAACACAATGTCCTCAAGATTCATCCATGTTGGAGTATATGATAGAATTTCCTTCTTTTTGAAGGTTGAGTAATATTCCATTTATATGTGTACCACATGTTTTTCATTCATTTATCAATGGGCATTTAGGTTGTGAGTTAATGCTGTAATTGACATGGTAGTACCACTATCTCTTTGACAGCTTGTTTTCAGTTCTTTTGACCACATACTCAGAAGTGACATTGCTATAGTGCTACACTGTTTTGATTATATTAGCCTATTGTAAGTTATGAATTCAGAAAGTAGGAGTCCTCCAACTTAGCAGTTCTTTCTTGAGATTATTTGGCTATTCGGACACCTTGCAATTCTGTATGAACTTGAGGATTAGCTTTTCCAGTTCTTTAAGAAAAGTTGTTGGAGTTCTAATAGGAATTGCAATGAATCTGTAAATTTCTTTGAGTAGTATTGCTCTTTCGAGTAGTATTACTACTAACGTAAATGTCTTTAGTAGTATTGAATCCTCTAATCCATGAACATGAGATATCTTTCCATTTATTTAAGTCTTTTATAATTTCTTTCAGCAATGTTCTATATTTTTCAGTGCAAAATTCTATTACTCACTTAGTTAAATTGTTTCTAAGTAGCTAAGGAAATAATTTTTTAAATTACCTTTTCAGGTTGTTCATTGCTACTATACAGAAACACAGCTGATTGGGGGTGTTGATCCCTGCATCTTTGCTAAATTAATTAGCTCTGGTAGTTTTTGTTTTTGTTTTTGTTTTTGTTTTTGCAGTTTTTGGCCAGGGCTGGGTTTGAACCTGCCACCTCCGAAATACAGGGCTGGTGCCCTACTCCTTTGAGCCACAGGTGCCGCCCAGCTCTGGTAGCTTTCTTTGGGATTCTCTGGCATGTCCTCTGATATCATCTGCAAATAGAGATAGTTTTAATTCTTCCTTTCAAATTTAGATACCTTTTATTTCATTTTATCATCTAATGACTCTGGCTAGAATTTTCAGTACAATATTGAATAGCAGTGGTAAAAGCAAGCTTCTTTGTCTTGTCCTAATCTTAGAGAAAATATTTCTATCTTGTACCACTGATGTTAGCTCTGAGTTTTCATAAATGCCCTTTATCATGTTTAGAAAATTCTCGTCTATTCCACATTTTCTGTAGGTTTTTTATCATGTGTCTTACCTTTGTGTTTTTTCCTTTATTCTACTAGTAGAGTGTACTACATTGATTGATTTTCTTATTCTAATAGAGTATATTATATTGATTGATTTTCTTATGTTGAACCACCCTTTCTTTCCTGAAATAAGTCTCAGTTGGTCATGGTATATTACAATCCTTTTAATACATTGTTAGATTCACTTCGGTAGTATTTTGTTAAAAAAAATTTTCATCAACATTTATAAAGGGTATTGGTTTGTAGTTTTCTTTCCTTATGGTATCTTTGGGTTTGATGTAAGGAGTTAGGAAGTTAGGAATATTTTGGAAAGGTTTAAGAAGAATTTTTCTTAATTCTCCTTTAATGTTTGGTAGAGTTTACCAGCAAAGCCATCTGGTTCAGGCTTCTTCTTTGATAGGAAGCTATTCTTTTACTGATTCAATCTCTTTACCTGTTGTTGATCTATTTCTATTTCTCATTTCATAATGATTCCATCTTGGTAAGTTCAAGAAATTTATCCGTTTTATCAAGGTTCATTTGTTGGTGTGTTGGTGTACATCTTATAGTATTATAAACTGGGTGGCTTTAAACAACAGAAATCAATTATCTCATAAAGAGCCTGGAAGTCTGAAATCAAATCATGTCAGGAACCCAGAGGTCAGGGTGTCAGAGGTTCCTTGTGGAGGATTGAGGAGAAGGACTGCCCACCCCTCCCTGCCAGCTCCCGGTGGGCAGGTCCAGTCACCCTTGGTATCCTCGCTTTTAGATGCTTCTCTGCTGCCATCTTCACATTACCACCTTCTTTGTGTCTCTTACAAAGACACTCTCATTAGATTTAGAGCTTCTCCTAATCAGATGTATTATCTCGTCCTTACATTATTTATATCTACAATGACCCTCTGTCCAAATAAGGCCACATTCGGAAGATCTGGGTAAATGTCCATTTGGAGGGGGAATGCTATTCAACCCACAATAGCATACAATTGTCCATGTGTTTTTATCACTTTTATCTCCATAAGATTGGTAATAATGTCCCTACTTTCATTTCTGATTTTAGTTATTTTCTTCTTCTCCCTGTTTCTCATTCTTTTATAGTCTAGCTAAAAGTTTGTCAATTTTGTCAATTTTTTTCAAAGATCCAATTCTTGGTTTCGTTGACTTTCTCTGTTGTTTCTCTATTTGCTATTTTATCTCCACTGTAGTCGTTAGTATTTCCTTCCTTCCACTAGCTTGGGGATTAGTTTCCTTGGTCTAGTTCCTTAAGGTATATAGTCAGGTTGTTGATTTGAGGTGTTTCTTCTCTCACTGCAGGCATTTATGGCTATGAGTTTGGGCATGTTATGTTTTCATTATTATTCGTCTGATTATTTTCTAATTTCCCTAGTGATTTCTGCTTTAACCTATTGGTTATATAAAAGTGTGTGATTTAATTCCCACATATTTGGGAATTTTTTCAGTTTTCCTTCTAGTATTGATTTCTAGCTTGATTTCATTGTAGTCAGAGAGGATATGCCCTATGGCTGCAATCTTTTCAAATTTCTTAAGACTTCAAATTTAACACTTTTTTTTTTTTTAATAAAATTTAGCAGTCTCTTGATTAAGCACTTTTCTGGTTGCTGTACATTTTTATTAGAGTCCACGATTCTGAGAAGTTAATTCTGTCATTTGTGGTGAGTTTTTCTAGTTACTTCAATCCTTGGCACTCCATTCCTGTATGCACAGCCACTTCAGGGATGTAACCATCTTCCATGCTTGTTGTGCAGACTTCCGAGACACAGTTCCTAGGGAGCCCTCCCTGTCAACTCCTCAGTTCTGAGCTAATATGTCCTGTCGTGGGTTCTCTTTACACTGCAGCTCCCCAAGAGAAATAATTATTTTTCTCAGAAAGGACTGGAAATAAATATATTTTGAGCATCCCAACACTGGCACAAAGTCTCTTATTTCATCCCAGTAAATACTAGATAAAGGACATTTGATATTTTAAGAGAGAGTTTTATATTACACTGACTATTATTAGGAATTGGTAATGTGTGACCACCAATGCATGAATGGTGCTTTCTTTCTCCAGGTAAAGAAATTTTAAGCTTATTAGAGACCTGAAATGAATTCCTAATTCGTGGCTAAGGTTATGCTAAACTTGTAAGAATTACTTGCTATAATATTTTGACACACTTGGCTAGCCAAACAGAAAAGTTTTTGTCTTACTTCCCAATTCAGCTTTATTAAGGCATTTTTTTTGTTTCTTTTGTATGTTCCATGAATCACAGGTTAGCCTTAAAATAAAACTATAAACAACATTAACAAAACCTTGAGGTGCCAAACTAAGAACCTTGGCTATAAATGTTATTTCCTCAAATTCATGTACTCATCAGTTCAGGAATAGATAAACTATGGTATGTATACATCATGGAGTACTATTTAGCCATAGAGAAAGAGGGAGACTTTACATCTTTTGTATTTACCTGGATGGATTTGGAGAACATTTTCTTAAGTAAAGTATCACAAGAATGGAAAAGTAAGTATCCAATGTACTCAATGCTAATATGAGAGTAGTAGATGAACAACTATATACCCACACAAGAAAAAAAGGCACAGTTAAATTCAAATAGGGAGGGGGACAGGGGAGGGAGGGAGAGGGTTGGTAAGTTTTCCCCTAACGAGTGTATTGTAGGGTATATGGCACACCTCCTGGGTGAAGGGCTCAACTACAACTTGGACTTTACCTAATAAATGCAAACAACATAACCTAATCATTTGTAGTCCTATATTAATTTGACATTTTAAAAAAACTCATAAACTCTAATGCCAAATACAAAATGATAATTTATGTCATTCATTATGCACAGACAGAATTAAAAGAAGTTACTAGAGAGTTGAAATCAAAGGTGTAAGGAATTCATATTGAAATCTTAGTTGACTCACAAACCAGTATGTATCTTTTCAATGAACAGGAACTATTGATTACTTTCTTTTTTCCTCAAATATTGTATATTCCTGACAAAAGATGATTAATTTATAAAACAAATTTTATGGTATATGGTATGTATATGTTACTGTACTGGAACGAATTGACATATCCTTCATCTTACATTGCTAGTCGTTTATACTCTCTGTGGTAAGAGCAGCTCTTTTCATTTAGCAAAATCCTGAATACACTTATAGTCCTCATGTTGTCCATGAACTCTTCTAACTTGCTTATCCTACATATACTTTGTATCCTTCGACCTATTTCTCCCCATTTCCTGCTTCCTGTTAGACCCTGGCAACCACTGTTTTATTCTCTCTATATATTTGACCCTTTTCTAGTATATGAGGCATATAAGTGAGAAAATGCAATAATTTTCATGTCTGGCTTCTTTTTCTTAGCATAATGTCCTCTAGAATCATCCATGTTATAGCAAATAGGAAATAGTTGGATCTCCTTTTTTAAGGCTGAATAATATTAATATGTATATACACATATACATATATATAATATGTACACATATTATATACATATATAATAATATATACACATATACATACACACAGAGAGAGAGATGGTGCCAGATAATGTATACACTTGTAAGGAAGGAAAAAAGTTGGATTAAAATTGTAATATTCAAGTCACATTTGACTTCTGCAATAATAGGAGAAACAAGATACAATATACAAGATAACAAATGCCTACTGGTATATATTGAGTATTACTATTGTAATACAGTTTTTCCTTTCTTACCATGTGATGCATTTTTTTGGCATCCTCTGTGTGTATGTATTCTTTACCCATTTGGACACTAATCGACACCTAGGTTGTTTCTATTCCTTGGCCATTGTGAACAGAGCTACAATGGGTTTGGGAGGACAGCTATCTTTGTGAAGTGGTGATTTCACTTCCTTTGAGTAGATACTCAGGAGAGGGATTGCTAGATCACATGGTAGCTTTATTTTTAATTTCTTTAGGAACCCAAATACTTTTTTCAATAATGGCTCCATCAATCTACATTCACAGTAATGGAATACAAATATTCTCTTTTTTCTACACCAATACCTGTTACCTTTTGTTTTATTTGTAATTCTTATCCTAGCAGGTATGAATTAGTATCTCATAAAGGTTATGATTTGCATTTTCTTAACAAGTAGTTAACTTGGTGTATCTAAGGAATGGAATACTACTGAGCAGTAAAAAGGACATTTTTACATGTATACCCAACTCAGATGGACCAGAAGAGCATTATGTTCAGTATAGAAATGTCAAGCTTAAAAGGTTACATACCATATGATTTCCTTTATATAAAATTCCCTCAAAATGACAGAATTATAGAAATGGAAAATTAATTAGTGGTCGTCAGGTGACAGGCACAGGAGATGGGATGGAGATGGCATGCGGGAGCTTTTCTGTGGTGCTAGAACAGTTCTGGATGTTGATCATGACGGTGGTTACACAAATCTAAACATGATATGAAATTGCATAGTACTATGTACTCACAAGAATGCAGCTTTAAAACCCTACCACTTGAATAAAGTTCATACTATAGACTAGTTAACGACAGTGTGCTAATGTCCATGTCCTCATCTTGATACTTTCCCCACAACTATATAAAATAACACCATTGAGGCATGGGTACATAAGACTTTATTCTTTTAATTTTTGCAAGTCTATGTTACTTTCAAAATAAAAAGATCTTTAAAGAGTATCTATAGCACAATTATAAAACACTATTAAAAATAGAAATATCTCTTCACACAATTGGCATTTAAAACAGCCTTTTCTCAGAGACTTTTATAAGTCTTCAATTTGAAATGATTTTCTTTTCAAATTTTAATTCAAGCATATAGTTGTGTAAGCTCAAAAAATGTGATTTGTGGACATGAAAGCTTCAACTCTGATCCCCTGTGCTCCATTTTCTTCTTCTTAAAATGCCCTTTATTTGACCAGGAAGGATGTCATTTCCAAAAGTACTCAGAGACCCATATTTAACTTGAACAACATTGTTCTTTTAGATTATTAAGGCTGTTCAATTTTCTCTGTTGGTTGCTACTCTGAATTGGAGACTCTTCTGAAATGTCAGACTGAGAAAATTGTACTGGTTCCAACATAATATAAAAAGCAAAACTTTGGAATTAATGCAATCAATAGCCTTTGCGAACAAAGTTAAAAAGCAACAATAGAATGCTCAGATGTATAAAACCATCTTTTTTTTTTTTTTTTTTAATATCAGGTGGCCAAGAAATTGAGAAATGCAGTAAAGAATTTGATTCAAGAAGCACTTAACAAGTACCTAAATCATCATAATACTTTATATGATGTACATGTGCAGAGTAGTAATGATTATACTGATGAAAGAGACAGTCCATGATGTCCAAGAGATCTCAAACTTGCATTTCTAATGTTGGCAAATGCTCCATGTTTTATACTGGGACATTGAATTGAGAAAAAGTAAAGCATCATATAATACCAATGGTGAAAAACCCAAATTCCACCAGAATCAAAGGTGGAAATAGCTTAGTCAGCTTGACTGAAAATAGGGCACTTCCTTGGAGAAAAGAATCAGAACCAGGAAAGAAATTGAAAGTCTACAGAAAATAAAATCCTATAGCACAGACTTATAAGATGGCAAACATTCTCAAACCGGGAAGGACCCAACAAAGAAAGAAAACTATGGAACAATATCATTAATGAATATCAATACAAAAATATTCAAACAATTTAATGACATATCAAAAAAATTATACACCACCATCAAGTTGGTTTTATCCCAGGGTTACAAGGTTGGTTCAACATACGTAAATCTGTAAATATAATGCACTACATAAATAAAACAAAAAAGAAAGACCATATGATTTTATAAATTGATGCAGAAAAGCCTTTTGATAATATCCAACATCCTTCCATGATTAAAACACTTAAGAAAATAGGCTTAGATGGGACATTTCTAAAACTGATAGAGGCCATCTACAGCAAACCCACAGCCAATATCATATTGATTGGAGTAAAATTGAAAACATTTTCACTCAGATCTGGAACTAGACAAGGATGCCCACTGTCACCACTGCTATTCAACATAATACTGGAAGTCCTAGCCATCTCAATCAGGCAATAGACGTCAATCAAGGGTATTCAAATGGTATCAGAGGAGGTCAAACTCTCATTCTTCATGGATGACAAGATTTTACACCTGGAAAAACCCAGGGACTCAACAACAAAGCTCTTAGAAGTGATCAAGGAATTTAGCAGCATCTCAGGAAACAAAATTAATACTTACATATCAGTAACTTTTGTACGTGCCAACAGTAGTCAAGCTGAAAATATAGTCAAGGACTCTATTTCTTTTACAGTTAGTGTCAAAGAAGATGAAATACCTGGGGATTTATCCAACAAAAGACATGAAAGATCTTTATAAAGAAAGTTATGAAACCCCAAGAAAAGAAATAGTGGAAGATGTTAACAAATGGCAAAACATACCATGCTTATGGCTGGGAAGAGTCAACATTGTTAAAAGGTCCATACTACCCAAAGCAATCTACAGATTTAATGCAATCCCCATCAAAGTGGCAATATCATACTTTAAAGAACTTGAAAAAATAGATTCATTTTATATGGAATCAGAAAAAAACTCAAATAGCCAATACATTACTTAGAAATAAAAACAAATCTGGGGGCATCACGTTATCAGACTTCAGTTTATACTACAAATCGATAGTGAACAAAACAGCTTAATACTGGCATAAAAATACAGATGTAGATATATGGAATAGAATCTAGAGATGAACCCAACCACTGATCTTTGATAAGCCTAACAAAAACATGTACTGGGGGAAAGATTCCCTATTTAACAAATGGTGCTGGGAGAACTGGCTAGTGATCTATAGAAGACTGAAACTGGACCCTCACCTTTCACCACTAACAAAAATTGATTCTCACTGGATAAAAGATTTAAATGTTAAGACATGAAACTATAAATATACTAGAAGAGAGTATAGGGAAAATGCTTGAAGATAATGGCCTGGGAAAATATTTTATGAGGAGGAACCCCCTAGCAATTGAAGCAACACCAAAAATATATTACTGGGATCTGATCAAGCTAAAAAGCTTCTGCACAACTAAGGGCAGTGCAAGTAAAACAAACACATAGTCTTCAGAATGGGAGAAGATTTGTGCAGGTTATGATTCTGACAAAGGTCTGATAACTAGAATCTACAGAGAACTCAAATTTATCAATAAGAAAAGAATAACCCCATCTCTTTGTGGGCAAGAGAGTTGAACAGAAACTTCCCTGAGGATGACAGGCAAATGGCCAACAAACATGTTAAAAAATGCTCGTCATCTTTAATTATGAGAAAAATGCAAACCATTCTGAGATATAACCTAACTGCAGTAATATTAGCCCACATCACAAAATCCCCAAACTGCAGATGCTGGCGTCAATGTGGAGAGAAGGGAACACTTCTACACTGTTGGAGCGATTGCAAACTAATACAACTTTTTTGAAAAGAAGTATGGAGAATTCTCAAGGAACTAAAAGTTGACCTACAGTTTGATCCTGTAACATTTGTACCAGAATGTTTATTGCAGCCCAGTTCATAATTGCAAAGTCTTGGAAGCAGCCCAAATGCCCATTGACCTATGAATGGATTATAAATTGTGGCATATGTACCCCATGGAATAGTGTGCAGCCATTAAAAGAAGATGCAGACTTCACATCTTTTATGCTTCCCTGGATGAAGTTGGAACATATTCTTCTTAGTAAAGTATCTCAGCAATGGAATAAAAAGTATCCGCTGTAAATAATATTATGAAACCAATATATAATCACCTGCACATTCATATGAATGATAAAACACAAATATAGTTCAGAAAGAAGGAGGGGAGAGGATGGCGGGGGAGTGGAAGGAAGGATCTTGCTTAATGTGCACAACACAAAGGTACATTTCAAAACAAGTCAGAGTAAATTATAAATGCCTTACCACAAAAAAAAAGTAAGTGAGTTGATGGTTAAGTTAATCAGTTTGATTTAAGCATTTCACATTGTATATCAAATCACTACACTGTACCCCATTATTATATAGTTACAATTTAATAAAAGTTAAATTTAAAAAAGATTGCCAACATGCCAAATAAGGAAAATACATAAGAATTTGGAATTTCACATCAATTGTGTATGAGAATACAAAATTTTTCCTGTGATTTTTTGTGAATGGCTTAGCATGCATGTGAATAAAAAGTTTTTTTAAAACAGTACTGCCCAACTGTCTATAAAATTAGGCATTGTCAACAAAATAGCCTACCTGGAGAAGATAGTATCATAGCACTAATGTGTCTTTAATAAAAAAAATCACCAGACTCTTTACTTTTGTATCCATTATTTGCTTTTGTTTTTGTTGTTGGAAAATGAGTTTTATAATTAATGGGTACTAAGTAAACTACTCTCTAAATACCTTTATTAAGTAAAGGCCAATTATATTTTACTTCACTTGTTTGACTTACAATCAAACTAACTTTCTATTATTGATCTTGTTGATCCTGTTTTGTTAAATTACTAGGAAAAGTAAAAATCAAAAGGATATTTCTTTGGACTAAAAGGCTATTTATTGCTTTGACATAAAATATAAGGTGGTTAATGGATGGATAGATGTATGAAAAAACATACGTCGAAAAACATAGATTGTACAAGCTAGGAGTGGAAATATAGCTATCTAAAAGTCTTTTACATTTTTCATATATTTAAAATTTTTCATAAAATTTCTAAAAGCCCATGAAAATACCCCAAAAGGATTAGAAATGTTCTAAAATAATTTATTAGCAACTTTGTCAGTGTACAGAGTAAAATTAAGAAAATTACAGAGAAATAAAGACTTTGCATTAAAAATCTTCTGTTTGATTTCTAGGCAAAGAATAGAATCATGGATGAATAGTATTTGAAAATATCCATTTATGTGGAAATAGTTTTTTACTATTACATTGGTGTTATACTTTGTCACCATCTGAGTGTCCTTGTTAGGTAGATGTCACCTGTTGGCTCAGGTCTGTCTGCTCACAGCTCCCAAGTGGGCCAATAATACAAAGGTGTTTTGTTTTCTCAGATCTACACAAGTACAGTAACATGTGACTAAAATATCAAAATTCTGTGTCACCAACCAAATAATTATGACAATCAGTTTTGCATCTAGTCATGAAAAAGAGTTTTCTATTTATTTTTTGTCTAATCTTGGTCCATACTGTTTTAAATATTCTTTGCTCTTGAAATCATATCAAAATTTTCAGTGAGCCTAAAAAAGTCCTTATTGGTTCAGAATTGATTAATCTAGGAGCAGTGCTTTTCCTATTCACAGCAAATAGCTCTTCCCAGTGAACTCATTAGTAGTTCCTCTGAGTTACTGCAAGGATTTCTCCTCAGATTCAACACTGGGCCCTTGAAATGTGAAATTTTCCAAGAATATTCCAGAACTGCAAAGTTGATGATGCCTAAAGACGGTACCTCAGTACCTTCATTGCTTTTTAGCAGACCTGGATTTGAAAAATTCCAGAGAAGTTGATATTGATTCTTTTAAAAAAAGTTATGTACAAAGGAAATGTATCTGTCAATCGTCTTTAGAAACAGGGTTAAATAACCATTTGGGGAATTTTCTAAAGGTGTCACATTAAACTTTAATCATACCTGCATTTTTATAGGGCTTTTAACTTTGCAAATTGCTTTCACTTGCATTATCTCATTTCATGTTCTGTTGCAATGAAACAGTGTCTAGGCTTTTGAGTTGAATTACAATGACATAGATATCAAAATGTTGACAGGGCCATTTCAAAACAATTGACTATTAGGAGGCCAGCCACGCTGAAGCATTTAAACAGGAATTCATAAGCTTCAGGAGTGAGACTTACAAAGGGTTAAGATTCTGGTGGGTCCCTTAGCATTCTGCTTTGTTGGTTGAGATTTATCAGATTCATTTTACCTCTCTCTTTTTTTTTTTTTTTTTTTTTTTTTTTTTTTTTTGTGTATTGTATAAATAGTTTTTTTATCTCACTAT
>CAUYPK010065684.1:0-13125 GCA_963574355.1 Loris lydekkerianus | reverse complement strand
ACACATTTTCATCACACTGGTTAACATAGCCTTTCTGGCATTTTCTTAGTTATTGTGTTAAGACATTTATATTCTACATTTACTAAGTTTCACATGTACCCGTGTAAGATGCACCGCAGGTGTAGTCCCACGAATCACCCTCCCTCCCCTCCCTCTCCCCCTTCCCCAAGAAAAAGCCTTCTGCAAACAGTCCTGGCAGGGCAAGCAGCCTAGAGCACTTAAGGCAGGTGAGCACCGGGAGGGAGGCGTCTGTACTGTGCAGACTCCCCACCCGGTGCTTTGCAGCCTGGCTGCCCTCAGGCAATGCTGAGCTCCTGGTCTACCAGTTACTTAACAAGCTTGTTTTTCTTGTTTATGACTGGAACACAATTAGGAGAAAAAGTCTGTAAGAATTGACACACACGAACTGCAGGAGGGAGATAGCCAAGGCTTCAAAATCAGTAAGTATAAAATTATCCTTGTAAATGTGAGCCTAGCACTTTTCCAGAATTCCTTAAGGGCACTGCCTATTTCTCTGTTTCTTGGGTTAGTCATGTTGCAACAATTGTTGATAATGATCCCTAATCATCCAGGAAATGTGGACTTATAGTCAGAATATGGTTTAATAAAGCAGAGACGGGCCACATTTTTTAATCAAAACTGAATACAAGTTTCTATAGTGGTTAATTTGAGGAGTTAGGAATATTCATTAACGGTAGTTGTTTCAGGGTGTCTGTGAACTTTTTTTTTAAATGGCAGAATTATGTGTAAGTGTGGATCTTTTGGGGGGAGAAGAGAGACTCCATAGCTTTCATCAGATTCTCAAAGAAAAATAAACCCCCTAAGATCATTTAAGAATATTTCAAGCCAGGGAAGCATGTTAATTTTAAAAGTAGGGACGGGAAAATGATTCTTTGCAAACAAAACAGGTTAGCAGTTGTGATTATCACTTACAGTTAAATTTAGGTATGTGATGAAGCTGGAAGCTTCTTAGAACTGTCCCAAAGTTTTTTAACAAATTGAGTTTAATGAGGTTAGGGTGGAGGGAGGGTAATGGGTGGGGCCTACGGTGCATCTTAGAATGGGTACAGGCAAAACTTACTAAATGCAGAATACAAATGTCTTCATCCAATAACCAGGAAAATGCCATGAAGGCTGCGTTGAACAGTTTGATGAGAATATTTCAGATTGTATATGAAACAAGCACATTGTACCCCTTGATTGCACTTATGTACACAGCTATGATTTAATAAAAAAAGTTTAAAATGATAAATTTTATGTCATATATATTTTACTACAATAAAACAAAATAAAAAGTAAAAAAAAAAAAAAAAGAAAGAAAAAAGAGAGAGACAAATAAAAGATAGTAATCCCCTGGACCACAGAAAAAATTTTTCATGTCAACCAGAAGAGGAAGTACTCTTGAATGGCAGGTTTTGCATAAAAGAAAAGGATTTTCTAAATTCCCTTATCTCTGTCTTTAACAAATGAAGAGGTAGATATGGCTAGCTCGATCACAGATTTTTATATAGAACAGATCCAGAATAAGACAGCAAAAAAAAAGTGCCTATTCCTTCCTTCCTCAGTGAATTTTGGGGAGAGAAAGGAAGACAGAGAGAGTGGAAACAGTGAAGAAAACAGTGAATTTCCTGAGCTACCCATTCCACGTTGAAGTCCCAGAAAAGAGAAACTTTTAGATATGATGAAGTGAATGCTGAGAACAAGGGTTTTGTTTGTTTTTGTTTATTTGCCCTTTAGGACTCAAGAACAAAATTGATGTAGGAGGAGACTTTTCATCTTTTGTATTTACCTGGATGGAAGCGAAGAACATTTTCCCAAATAAAGTATCTCAAGAATGGGAAAGGAAGCATCCCATGTACTCAATAATATGTTGAAACTAGTAGATCAGCAATTGCAGGCCCACCTGAGAGAAAGACATAATTACCTTCAAGAAGCAGGGAAAGAGGAGGGAGTTTGGTAAGGTCCCACCTACAGGTACGATGTAGGGTATACGGCATACCAGCTGGGTAAAGGACTCAACTCAACTTTACCTTACAAATGCATACAACGTAACCTAATCCCCCCCCCCCCAAAAAAAAAGCTGTACAAGGCAAATCTGTGCTAATACGTTATAACCCCAGAAGAGTAAAGATAGCCAAGCAGAAAGAGGGCCTAATTTTCATTCTAAATCTCTTATTTGGTAAAGTAAGCTCAGAGTTTTCTGCATGATTCTGAGGAAATAATGAGAAAGTACCAAGACAGCAATCATAACCCTTTTATGGTGAGGAGCAAAGAGAACTCAGAGATGAGGCTATCTGCAGTGTACGGCAGAGACTTGGGACAGATGCAGCATAAGTGGGAGTCACGGTAAAGCCATGCCAGACAGGCCGGACAATTAGGTCCTAAAAATTCTGAGTCTAATGTTCTGTCAGGCATTATATCATTTGCAGACTACAGAAGCAGATGTCAACATATTACCTAAGGAAGGGATTCACAAAATCTAGCTCACCAGTTATCAGTGAATACATACCTAAGCATCAAGACAAGGCCAGGCTATAAGTCCCCCTCCCTCAGTATATTTGAATATTAATTTAAAGAGAAGCAACACCACTGTTTGCATTTCTGCTTCAAATTGGGGACAGAGACAATTCACTGTTCTTATACCTATTATGAGAAAAGAGAATTTTTTTCAGAAATAGGTTCTGGATCTGCTGCTTAACCTGAAATTTCCTTTCAGATCAGAAAGTTGAAGCACCTATTCTGATCATAACAAGGAAATGAAAAAAAATGGCTCAGTGAGAAGGGCGTCGGCCCCATATGCCAAGGGTGGCGGGTTCAAACCCAGCCCCGGCCAAACCGCAACAAAAAAATAGCCGAGAGTTGTGGTGGCCGCCTGTAGTCCCAGCTGCTCGGGAGGCTGAGGCAAGAGAATCGCACAAGCCCAAGAGTTAGAGGTTGCTGTGAGCTGTGTGAGGCCACGGCACTCTACCAAGGGTGATAAAGTGAGACTATCTCTAAAAAAAAAAAAAAAAAAAAAAAAATTTTCAAATACCTATAAATTTGGGTCAGGCGCAATGGCTCATGCCTGTAATCCTAGCACTCTGAGAGGCAGAGGCAGGTGGACTGCTTGAACTCCTGTGCTCAGAAGTTCAAAACCAGCTTGAGCAAGAGTGAGACTCCGCCTCTACTAAAAATGAAAAAAGACTGAGGCAAGAGGATTGCTTGAGCCCAAGAGTTTGAGGTTGCTATGAGCTAGGATACCATAGCACTCTACCAAGGGCAACAAAGTGAAACTCTGTCTCAAAAAAAACCCTACAAATTCAATATATGCATTGTTTATGAAAAGATTGTATTATAAATAGAAGAATAACATTAATGAGACCTCCCAAGGACCAAAGCCAGCCATGAGTGCTCAAACTCTGTTTCAAGTGAATCTTACAGGAGGGTTCTCACATCAGCACCCAAATCTCTAGAAATGTTGAAAGCAGCAGAACATGAATTCACAGATACCCTGGAGTTATGTGAAAGAACATTAGCTGGATGATCCTGCTTTATCTAACAAAGGTCCAGAAAGGCTCACAAATATATGTACTAAGGGAGCAAGGCCACTGCCTTAGGACATTTTTCAAAGTTAATCATCATGGGCATGGGTGCAGACAGAAGGGAACATTTAAACACTGTTGGTGGGATTGCACACTAATACAGCCTTTTTGGAAAGAAGTATGGAGAATCCTCAAAGAGCTAAAAGTAGACCTTTCATTTGATTCCACAATCCTATTACTAGGTATCTACCCAAAAGAAAAAAACATTGCTTTATCATAAGGACATTTGCACTTTAATTACCATGCTTCTTAAGTAATGGTGAACTTTGTTCTACTCCTAGATGTATTAGGTTCTCACTGAAATTCCAGACAGAGACTATGCCAGCAGGAGCCCCTTATTCTACCTTACAGCCCACAATTTTTCCCTCTTCTAATTTCTCACAGACCATAGGCTGAGATTCCTTTTTATTCAGATCATATAAATGGCAGGAATTACTATAACACTAAATCCCTTTTTATATCCTCTACTCACAGAATTGTTCTGTATCTGATTACAAAATTATGAGATCAACTTTCTTTTATCAAAAATATACCACATAGGCTCAGCGCCTATAGCTCAAGCGGCTAAGGCACCAGCCAAATATACCAGAGCTGGCGAGTTCGAATCCAGCCCAGGCCTGCCAAACAACAATCACAACTACAACCAAAAAAAAATAGCCAGGTGTTGTGGCAGGCACCTGTAGTCCTAGCTACTTGGGAGGCTGAGGCAAGAGGATCGAGCAAGCCCAAGAGTTGGAGGTTGCTGTGAGTTGTGATGCCGTGGCATTCTACCGAGGGTGACAACTGAAGTTCTGTCTCAAAAAAAAAAAAAAAAAAAAGTGGTTAAAATGGTTACTTTTATGATATATATATATATATAATAAAAAAGAAGATACTGACTACTAAATATTAAAAAAATGCTTTGTAATACAGGTTGTCCCCAGGTTAAGAACAAAATAGTTTCTGTAGGTTTGTTCATAGTTAAAGTTGAATTTGTATGTAAGTAGAACAGGTACATTTAACTATTACCCATAACAGCCTTCATTTGTAAGTACAAGTCCTGTATCAAGTCAGATGTTTGTAACTTGGGGCTGCATATTTCACTTCACAAATGGAAAGTTTCCAAGATATACACACTGTACAAATTATTTATCTTATTTACCACAGTAAGAAAGGCAAATTAGTTAATGAGCAAACAGGTAAAAGAGCTGAATGTTAAGAGTAAAGATCAATGATAATTTCTGTATTAGTTGCCTTACCACTTCACAAAGTAGTTTGAGGGCAGTGTATTATGTTCTGGTCTTACTTAGAAGTAAACTGAGTAAGAGCAGATAAAAATATGTTGTCTTAACAGAATCTGAAATAGCTATAGAATGGTGACTTCTAAAGATATACTAGTATGACAACTGAAGTATTTTAAAAGATTATTAGATTCATTATTTAACAAGTAACTTAATGTATGAATGTTAAAATATACATTATTTGAAAATGAAAATATAGAAGAGTGTGGTAAAAACAAGTTGGAACACTGAAACCTCTAAAGAGTTCAAATAAGCTGTAGTCTTTGAACGGTCACACTCTAGAACCATGTCTTCATAAATTTGATTCTTTTATGGAGTGTTTTTGATGATAGGCAATTCTTTGTTGAAAGTTAAGTGCTCTTTTATATGAATAAATAAAAAAGTCTTTGGTTTGAACTAATATATTATTTTGACAAATGTTTATGGGAAACCCAATTAGGGGTTCATAAATCAGGGTTATTTGTGGTCCATCAGGTGCGCTCACCAATGCCACCAGATGTCACAGTGAATACTGATACACAATTAAAACAAGTCCATGGAATGCTCTCTCTCTCCCTACACAATGACAGTAGTCAAAACAGGAAGAAATAGCTTACTATCTTTAATTTAACTTAATGAAAATACTTCCGCAAAATGTCATAACCATACCTCCAAAGGAAAAAAAAAAAGCATTTGTTTTTTTATTTACTGTTGGATTAAAATGACAAGGTCAAGCATAATGTATGATCTGCCAAATGATTTTCAAACATTTCTTACAATAAAGGGGGTGGGGGGATTCATGTGCATATATCTCATGACTGAACTATATCCTTATTAGAATTTTCTTTTTCTTCCTTTTCTTCTCTTCCTTTCCTCTACCCCCTTTTCAAAATAGCTATTATTTCCTCAAGAAGAAAAACTGTTAGTAATGCTAAATGTACTTGGCCCCTACTTCATGGACCTGAGCTGTTTGAAAATTCCATGATAAAAACATACATTCTTTACCACCAAAAAGAACAGTTGGCAAGACAATGCTAGCAAAATAACAAACCCATTATAACAAACCTCTTTTCAACTAAAACTTGGAAATACCTTTTAATCTAAAGACTTTTGAAAGTCCCTGTATAGTCCTGGTACTATCAACCATGAAAAGGGAGAGGAATAGGCATTTAATGAAAATAGGTATTTACAAGGGGGTGGATGGGTGGAGGGAGGGTGATTGGTGGGATCACACCTGCGGTGCATCTTACAAGGGTACATGTGAAATTTACTAAATGTAGAATATAAATGTCTTAACACAATAATTAAGAAAATACCGTGAAGGCTGTTAACCAGTTAGATGAAAATATTTCAAATTGTATATAAAACCAGCACATTGTACCCCACAATTGCATTAATGTACACAGCTATGATTTAATAATAAAAAAAGAAAGAAAACAGGTATTTACATATTTTAGCTAAGAGTAGTAGGATATTTTCTTGACATTTGATATTCTCAATCCAGGTAAAGATGCAGAAAAATCAGATCTGAGTGATTAACATGAAATAAAATCTAACAATTCTGCCTCTTATCAACATTGCCAGAATTGCTAAAATTTTTTCTATTTTAAAACTTTACTTGTTATAAGTCCTTAATTGACTTGATTTAGCTTCCTATGTAGGAAAGCACCTCTTCCTTCATAAAGAGATTGACACATACAATTTATTTAAGATATTTCAGAATGTTAAGTAGGGGAAATTCAAATTTTATGCTTTCTTATATAATAAAGTCCAAAAGGTCTTCTGGTCTTGTGTCTACACATAACTCTTTAGCAATAGCAGCTGAGGGATCCCTGTCTGTCACAGATTGCTAGATCAGCACATTAGAGATTTGCCTCTAGACAGCCAGGCAGCTCTATGTGAAGTGCTGGTAGGGTAAGGCCACACTTGCAGAGCTTTGCTATTATTCTATAATTTCACTGTCCAAGCTTCTTAGCTTGGCTATTAATATAAACAGACGGTGACTGACTATTTAAAATGCTAGCTGCTGGGCTCCTCTAATCTTAAACCAAAAAATTATGTCATTAAGATTGACTTAAAACAACAATGTCTAAATGCAGGTAGTATTCTGAAAGACCAAAAAAAAAAAAAAAAAAAAAAATGTTGCCATTGTATTAACTCAATGTTTAGGAAGAACTGAACCGGGGGCTGGGTCTCTTAGTGCATCTCTGATTTCACATTTTCTGGGCAGCCCTCTATAAAAGAGTTCTATTTAAATGAGACCTGAAATCCCACAAGGAATAAAGAGATTCTCTCATTAGCTTGAGTTATATCAATCTCTATGGTGCCAGGTCAGTGACAGTTGTTAAGAACAACTGTGAATGGTGGCGTGACAGTGTGAAGAACTCCACTGAGTTGATCATTAGTGAAACTGGTAAAAATTATTAAAAAGCAAGTAACTAAAGCATATAGAAATGGTCCTAAGCGCAAGCAGCAAATGAAGAGACATCAACTCAAGAAAATACATGAAAATTCTGTAAGAAAAGTGAATCTATGGTATCTCAATCATGAACACTCTCTCTTCTCCCAGTCTAGTGAAGCAGAGACTGCACTTGACACCAGTTACATCAAAAAACACAGGGCTCTGACTTCCCCCAGCTCCCAGCAGGAGGGCTTTCTTCCCAGGAGGAGCATGACAAGTGTTTCTTATTCCACAACTGGCTCCCCTGTTGCTGATGCTAAGTCCTAGGAAAGTGTAGTCAAAATGTGGGGGCTCCTCACTCAACTCCCACTTATGGAAATGAGACGTGGTTCACTGAGCATGGTACATTGAGAATACTGGGGTCCTGATATCCTTTCTCTGGCTGTTGAGGGCAAGAGGACCTCAGGCTACTACTTTCCACCAACCATCTCTACTCAGCACTCAGCTCCTACATTAGAAGTGTCATTTAGAGAGAAGTTTGCCATTGCCCCCAGACCAAGATGCAGAGCCCTGACTTAGAAATTTTACCTGGAGGAAAAGCAAGTGATAAAGTAGCTCCTAATCTCTCCCCAAAGAACCTGACTTCACCTGAAACAGAGCATGGAGAATTTTAATCTAAGAGCACTCTCAGGAACAGAAGAGGCTATGGTAAAAGGCAATTGGGAGATATGTGGACATAATAAAAAGTCTATACTATCACACAAGCTAGTTTGTAGAAGAGAAGTGGGGAAGAATACAGCCAGGAGGAGCTCTCCCAGAATCAGAAAAAATATCAAACACTGACCTCAAAAACTTTTCTGCCCATAGAACCACAATTGGATTGGATTAGTATATAGAGGAATTTATATTTCAGGGCCTTAATGTAAACCATAGAGCAATGGCCCAGCAATTAGTAGAGTTTAACTGCTGAATGTGGTCAAGGAAAGAGAAGTAGAGAGTCCTACCAGTGCTGCTATCATTCATTCCAAGGTGACTGTGAGGATATCAAAAGCTTGCCTCCCTGAGGAGAAATGTCAGAGGCTTAACAATGAGCGGAGGAGGAACAAATAGGAGGAAGGACAAGGGAGAGAGTTCACCGAAAAAATCCAGCCTATCACTAACGCATAAGCAAATAACCATAACAAGTCCAAAAGTAGGGGACCAGCACCTAAAGTGCCTATATTATCTAAAATGTCCAGTTACCAACAAAAAATTATGAGGCATACAAAGAAAAAGAAAAGTATGACCTATTCTCCAGAATGAAAATAATAATATATATATCAGACAAGAGAAACCACCTATGAAAGCATACAGATGTTGGATTTAACAGAAAAAGATTTCAAAGTAACCATCATAAAAATATGTTCACAGAAATAAAGGAAAGTACAATTTAAAAAATAAAGGAAGTTGGGGCAGCGCCTGTGGCTCAAAGGAGTAGGGTGCTGGACCCATATACCAGAGATGGAAGGTTCAAACCCGGCCCCGGCCAAAAACTGCAAAAAATAAATAAATAAATAATAAAAATTTTTAAAAACTAAAGTTGGCAAGGCACAATGTCTCACATCAGTAATCCCAGCACTCTGGGAGGCCAAGGTAGAGTATCCCTTGAGCTCAGGAGTTCAAGACCAACCTGAGCAAGAGTGAGACCCTGTCTCTACTAAAAGTAGAAAAAACTAGCGAGGATTGAGGTTGGTGACTGAAGTCCTAGCTATTTGGAAGGCTGAGGCAGAAGGATCACTTAAACCTAGGAGTTTGAGATTGCTGTGAGCTAGGCTGATGCCACAGAACTTTAGCCTGGGCAACAGAGTGAGACTCTATCTCAAAAAATAAAAAATAAAGAAAGTTATTTTGATTATATTTTACCAAATAGACAGTGTCAGTAAAAAGACAGAAATTATTAAAAAGAACTAAATCAAAATTCTAGAATTATAAAGTACAATAACGGAAATAAAAAATTTTGCTAGAGGGGCTCAACAGTGTATGTGACCTAGAAGAAAATAAGAATTAGTGAACATGAAGACAGATTGATAGCGATTATGGAAGCCAAAGAACAGAGAGAAAAGTAAAGAAGAAAAAAAGAACAGATCCTCACAGAAATATGGGACATCACTAAGTGCTCCAACATTCACATAAAGGGAGTATCAGAAGGCAATGAGAAAGGAGATCAATACCAAACAGGATTTATCCCAGAAATCCAAGATTACTTTAATATTAAAAAAAATCAAACAATGTAATATTTCATGTAAACACACTAAAAAACAAAAATCACATGATTATCTCAATAGACCAAGAAAAAAAATGTGAACAAATTCATCATCCCTTCATGATAAAAACTTTCAACAAACTAGGAATAGGTGGGAACTTCAATAATCTGATAAAGGGCATCTATAAAAATCTGCCACTAACATTGTATTTAATGGTGAAAGGCTGGATTCTTTCCTTTAAGGTAAGACATAAAACAAGAATGTCCACTCTCACTTCTAATAAGGATGGTACTAGAGATTCTAGCCATGTCATTAGGCAAGAAAAAGAAATAAAAGGTATCTAAATTGAAAAGGAAGGACTTCCAAACAATCCCTATTTGTAGGTGACATAATCATGTATGTAGAAAATCCTAAGTTACCACTAAAAAACTATTGCAATGAGTAAATAAATCCAGTAAGACTGCAAGATACAAGATCAATATACAAAAATCAATTGTATCCTATGCATTTTCAATAAACAATCTAAAAACAAAATTAACAAATCTATCCACAATACCATCAAAAAGGATAAAATGCTTAGGAATAAATTGAACAAAAGTATAAAATTTATACTTATGACACTATAAAACATTACTAAAAGGAATAAAAGAATATCTAAATAAATGGAAAATTAACCATGTTCACAGACGTCTGTGGTCAACTGATTTTCGATAAAGGTGCCAAGACCAGTCAAGGGAGAAATAATAATAATAGTCAATTATCAATGAATGATGCTGGGACAAATGGATTTTCATAAGCAAAAAAATGAAGTTGGACTCTGGCTCATGATCAACTTAACTCAAAATGGATTAAAGATCTACATGTAAGAACATATATTACAAAACTCTTAGAAGAAAAACATAGGAGCAAATCTTCATGCCCTTTTGAAGATGGCAGCAAAAGAAAAAAAATTTGTAAATCAGACTTTGCTAGGGTTTGAATATGGTTTATCCCCACCTAAACTCATCTTAACTCTTGGTCCTCAATGCAGTAATGATTAAGTCATTCAGAAGGATTAATGCCTTTCTCTCAAGGGTGATTTTCTGCCCTCACAGAACTGGATTAGTTACTATGGAATCAGGCTGTTGTAAAGTGAGGCTCTCTCATGTCTGGTCTCTGCACACACCCACATCCCCTTCCACTTCTCTGCCACGTTATACCACATCACAAGATCCTCACACTAGAAGTCAACCAAAGGCACCTTCCCAATCTTGAACCTTCTAGCCACCAGAATTGTGAGCTAAATAAACCTCTTTCCTTTATAAATTCTCAAGATCCAGGCATTCTGTTACAGCAACAGAAATCAGACTAAGACACACTTTACCAAAATTAAAATTTTTTGTGCTTTAAAGGAGCTAATCACAAAAGACCACATCCTATGTGATTCCATTCCTACTAAAGTCCAAAATAGGGAAATATATAGAGAGAAAGTAGATTAGTGTTTGCTTGGGACTAGGATCAGCAAAAGGGAAAATGGGGTAGGAGAGGGGGAGTTGTATTAGTTTGGGTTATCCAAAGAAACAAAACCAATAGAATGAATAATATATAGAGAGAGAAATATTGACTTTAAGAATTGGCTTACACAACTGGTTTACTTACAGTTCTCCAGAGAAATAGAACTAATAAGATATATATATATGACACCTGAGAAGAGATTTAATATGAGAATTGACTGACACAATTACACAAGCTGAGAAGTCCCACAATATGCCATCTGCAAACTGGAGAACCAGAAAAACTGGTGGCCTAGCTCAATCCAAGTCGAAAAGGTGTGAGAACAGAGGAGTTGATGTAACATTTAGTTCAGGACTAAAGGCTTGAGAATCTGGGTGTAGACGGCAGGGGCTGATACCAGTCTCTGAGTCCAAAGGCCTAAGAACCTGAGGTTCGATGTCCCAGGGCAGGTGTCTCAACTCCAGAAGAGAAAGTGAATTCACCTTTCCTCTGCCTTTTTGTTCAATCCAGGCAATCAATCAATTGGATGGTGCCTGCCTACACTGGGTGGGACACAGGCTCTTCCTTACTCAGTCAACTGATTCAAATGTTCATGTCTTCTGGAAATGTTAATATCATCCACAATTATCTTCACAGAAACATCCAGTATAGTATGTGACCACTTATCTGGGCACCATGGCCAGCCAAGTTGATGCATAAAATTAACCATCATAGGAGGAATGAGATTCTTTTTGAGGAGATGAAAGTGTTATGAAATTGACTGTGGTAATGGTTGAAGTTTAGAAAAAGTTTAATGGTTTTTAGTCTATTTTAGTGAATTATACACTTTAAACAGGTGAATTATAAGGTATGTGAATTTTATCTTAATAAAGATGTTTTAAAAAAAGACTACACAACAATCTTCATAACCTTAGAAAATGTAAAAAAAAAAAAAAGTTATTTTACCTACAATTTTTTTGAAAAGTCCTTTTCATCTACAGACTACCAGGAAAACACAACTCCCTGGAGTGTTGACCAATCAATTATGCAACAGGTATTTAATAAAACTTATCCTAGAATAGCGTGGAATACATAGCTCTCAGAAGTACATGCTGCTGGATGGATTCATTATGCCCAAAGAACAATCAGATGATTTTCCTATGGAATAATATATACTCTCATTTGTTTTTTCTAGAAGTTCAGAAAAATTAACAGTACTCTGATGCTAACAGAAACCCCTAGAATCTCTAAAGTCCTGAGAGCAATGTAATCCCTGGTTTACATATATGAATTTATATTCTAGTTATCAAGACATACTATCAAACAAAAAATGAAAATTATATTGCCTTGGAGCCCATAGCACAGTGGTTAAGGCACCAGCCATGTACAGTGGCTGGCAGGGTGGCAGGTTCAAACCCAGCCCAGGCCAGCTAAACAATAACAACTACAACAAGAAAATACCTGCGCATTGTGGTGGGCGCCTGTAGTGCCAGCTACTTGGGAGCCTGAGGTAAGAGAATTGTTTAAGCCCAAGGGTTTGAGGTTGCTATGACAGGGTGACATAGTGAGACTCTGTCTCAAAATATATATATATATATATAGCCAGACTCTAACCCTAAAGCAACTATACCTAAAGAGGTTCAATGGTCCAGAAAAAAATAGAAGTAGTAATACTTACCAATAAATATTTAATGAAGAGATTGGATTAAAGATGGCACCTGAGTAACAGCTTCCCTGCAACTGGGCACGGCGAGTCTGGGGAGACAAGACTCCAGACATCTCTGGCCGGTGGGGTCTGCCTATGATCATCCCTTTGAGTATACAGGGAGCCAGCAAGGGACTTCTGGACCCAAAGAGGAGGATAAAAACAGTGAAAAACGGGCAAGAGGCTGCATGTGTTCGATCAACCTAATCACGCCGGGAACCGTGAGTACAAGCAGCAGTGAGACTGCAAACTGGAAAGGCCTTACCTGTGAACTTTTTTGGCGTTCTTGGACTTGGCGCTCAGTTGAGCTGCCTCGGGGACTGCTTGAGCAAAAGTGTGGAGAACTTTGGGCATTGTCTGGGGCCCCAAAATGAGCCACTGAGCTGGGCTCAGTGAAAGCCATTGTGTGAAAAAACTGCTCCAGCAAGCTCTGCCCTCAGGGTCCCAGAGCAAGGAACGGGCA
>CAUYPK010065681.1:0-33309 GCA_963574355.1 Loris lydekkerianus | reverse complement strand
TCTGGAAAGTTCTCCTTCATAATCTCATGGCGAAGAGACTCTGTGCCTTGTTAAGCCACTTCATCACTTTCAGGGATCCCTATAAGACGAATATGGGTTTTCTTTGAATTATCCAAGAGCTCTCTGAGAGAGTGGTCTGTTTTTCTTCTCCATTTCTCTTCTTTGAGGGTTTGGGAGCGTTTGAAAGCTTTGTCTTCAATGTGAGAAATCCTGTCTTCTGCTTGCTCCATTCTGTTACTAAGGGATTCTACTGTGTTTCTCAGATCTTTGAGGGATGCAACTTCTTGTCTCAATGTGTCAAAATCTTTTGTCATTTGCTCTTTGAATCCATTGAATTCTTGAGATAACTTTTGGAATTCTAATTCGATCTTATTGCTATCCAGATCCATCTGCTATCCAGATGAATTCAATTTCTGACATCTCAGCTATTTGTTTGTACATGGGGTCTTGTGCTCTTTCTGCCCCATTGATCCTTGTGGGAGTTGATCTACTCTGATTATTCATATTTCTGTTGATTTCGCCTCATGATTATTTTTCACCATTGCCTCTGGCCGTCCTTAGAGTTGGGGAGGTGTCTCTCCAAGATTAGACCCCAGTGGGATCACTCTGTTGTTGCTGGATCTTTGTAGGGAGTGACCCTGTGTAGTTCCTCTGGGGCTGCTCTAGCTAGGGAGTTCTGTTTGTGGAAGCAGCTCCGGTGTGTGACACACCCGGATCCAGCAACAGGGCTGGGGGTGGTGCGCATGGTTCTGGGAGGGCCTGTTGCCCAGTGACTTTGGCACTGAGAACCCAAGGCTCTAGCAGTCTCTGGCCAGGAGAAGGGCTCTGTGCAGAGGCAGGGAGGGCTCCAGAGGGCACATAGCTATCAGAGTCCCTGGCCAGATGAACGAGCTAGTGTGGAGGCTGGGCGGACACAGGAGGGGGGATTCAGGGTTGCGTGGCTCCCGCAGTCCCTGGTCAGGAAATGTGGAGGCCCGGTGGGTGCGGGTCACTGGTCGGGGGTCACTTCACAGCTCTTGTGGAGGTCTGGGCGGCGCCAAGCCCAGGAGTTTGAGGTTCCTATCATCTGTGACATCACGGCATTCTACCCAGGGCCACAGCCCAAGGCTCCAGTGTGCCAAATCCATCTCACTCTGCCCCTAAGGATTAAGGCTGTAAGGCAGTTCAGTCCCCACCTTTAGGCTGCTCAGTCACTAGGTTACTTTGTCCCACCCGAGCCCGATCCTTGGGACCCTGAGGGCGTAGCTTGCCGGAGGAGTTTTTTCACACAAGGGCTTCCTGTGCCCAGCTCAGTGTCTCAGTCTTGGGCCCCAGACAATGCCCAAAGTTCTCCACACTCCTGCTCAAGCTCTCCCTAAGGCAGCTCAACTGAGCTCCAAGTCCAAGAACACCAAAAAAGTTCACAGGTAAGGCCTTTCAGGTTTGCAGTCTCACTGCTGCTTGTACTCACGGTTGCCAGTGTGATTAGGTTGATCGAACACATGTAGCCACTTGCCAGTTTTCCACTGTTTTTGTCCTCCTCCTGGGGTCCAGAAGTCCCTTGCTGGCTCCCTGTATCCTTAAAGGGATGATCATAGGCAGATCCCACCAGCCAGAGATGTCTGGAGTCTTGTCTCCTCAGACTCGCCGTGCCCTGTTGCAGGTAAGCTGTTTCTCGGCCGCCATCTTTAATCCTCTCTCCAAAAGCTCTTTTTTCTTTTTTCAATATAACAATCATGTTATTTATTTATTTATTATTTATTTATTTTTGCAGTTTTTTTTGGCCAGGGCTGGGTTTGAACCCATCACCTCCGGCATATGGGGCTGGCACCCTACCCTTTTGAGCCACAGGCACCACTCCCTGTCTCTTTTGTGTACATCTTGGTTCTAACATTCACCCTGCTATTCAGCCTACTGAGTATCATGCATGAAACACCTGGCTCCCAAAGCTGTCAGGGTGGTGATAGGATGATCAGCCCACTTTGAACTGAATGGACATTTTTCTCAGCAGAGTGATGTTGGGGTTTATAGAGGTGGGGGTGGGGTGGGGAAAGTAGCTCTGGCCCTCTAATGAAAGGTGAAATGACATCTCTGGAACAAAGACCAAGCTTCTTACTCTCCGACCCCTGTGGCAAGGTTATTTCCAGCCACTGCAAGCACTTCATCTTTCCAATCACATCCGGCTTATTCATTTTGCCAGCAAAAATGGAAAGATTAATAGAATTACCTTCTTCTTTTTTTTTTTTTTAAAGCACTCAAGGATGCTACAAGACATAAAGCAAAAACATCCTTTTGAGTAAAATGAATTTCTTTATAAATTATATTGCAAAAGCACATTCAATAAACTCCCTAAAAGCAGGAACAAAGTGAAGACTGATACCTTGCTGCCAGCTCACTCTGTCCATGTGGGCTAATTCAACCATCCCTGTAGTCTTAATTTCTTACTCCTTTTTATTTTTCAGAACTGATTTTAAAACCCCTTTTTAATGGCCGGGCATGGTGACTTAGGCCTGTAATGCTAGCACTCTGGGAGGCTAAGGCCTCAGGCTAGTCTTTTGAACTCAGGAGTTAAAGATCAGCCTGAGCAAGAGCAGACACCATCTCTACTAAAAATAGAAAAAGTAACTGGGTGTGATTGTGGGCACCTGTAGTCCCAACTTCTCAGGAGGCTGAGGAAGGAGGATTACTTGAACCCAAGAGTTTGAGATTGCTCTGAGCAATCTCAGCACAGGACTCTCTGCAGAGTAATAGAGTGAAATTCTGTCTCAAAAAACTAATAAATGAAAGTAAATAAAACCTACTTATTTATTTAGTAGAGATTTATTTATTTGCTCAAGCTGGTCTCAAGCTCCTGGCCTCAAGGGACCTTAGCCTTTCAGGGTGCTGGGATTGCAGGCGTGAACCACCACACCTGACTGTTTTTTTAGATTTTAGATACCAGATGACAGTATCACTACATCTTGTGGGTCTGCTGTGCAAAACAACTGCTGGCTTTAAACTACTACATAGCAAAAGAGACTACCTTGGCTGTTAGAACCTTCTGTGCACAGTAAATATGGATGGACACAGAGGACAATTTCAGAGACATGGATCTTAAATATGGTTCCTACATTGCTTTGGCCCCCACGGTGCTCAAGCAGCCAAGTCTGTAAGAAATAACAAAGCTGCAAGGCCACACGAGTTCTGAGCTACCTCTGGTCTGAGGATGGGCGCCAGCTTCCCTCCCTCTGGGGCCACCATGGTAATGGGGCAGTTTCCATATATAGCCGGCACTGCATTCTCTTAAGTAGCAATTGTGGGATTTATGTGATGTGGGGATGGTTGCAGAAACCAAAGTCAGGAGGAATTTCTACCCTTTAAAAACTGAAATGCTTCTTTCCTGTGATTTACGTATCCACACAGCCAATCAGATGTGTGGGATTGGCACACTATCAGTCAGCCCTTGTCATAAACCAAAGTGAGTGAGGCTTTCAAAAAAACGGTATCTCAAAAGAAAGGCTTCCCACAAGCAAAGCTGTAATTTCTTCCATCAGCTAAATTCACCTGGTGGCTTCAGCATGAAGAAAGATACAACTTGTTTAAAGTCAGAATCTTAGCTTTAATCCCGAATTATTCCTTATGCCAGAGAATGCATTTTTTCTTTTCTTCTTAAAAAAAATCCTATGTTTGGGGTTATTTCTTCCATTTCTCTATTCACAGTCTCTCCCTGCATCTCCATCTCTAGCTGCTCCCCCCTTTCCCCTGCTGCATCCCCAACACTCTTCAGTGGAGACATCAGTTATAGAGCCTGGTGTGTGCTGGGATATTCCTGTCCTCCTCCAGAAATGGTGTGACCCCAGCTGCTCTCTGTAATTTCCATTTGAAAACCCTTTGTGGGTTTGTTTTGTTTCTTTGTTGGTGCCCTGGGTAGAGGGCTATGGCAACCTCAAACTCCTGGGCTCAAGAGATCCTCCTGCCTCAGCTTCCCAAGTAACCGGTTCTGTACAAGTGCTTACCACCATGACCCAATTTTTTTTTTTTTTTTTGTAGTAGAAATTGGGTCTCGATATGTTGTTCAGGCTAGTTGTGAACCCCTGGCTTCAAGGGATCCTTCCACCTCAGCCTCCCTGATTACAGGCGTGAACCACCAAACCCAGCCTATTTTTTCAATTTGTTTTTGCCATTCCTTTCTTTACTTTTTGTTGTATTAAGTCATAATCAGGGGTCTGGGATATAGCAGACATCACACCTTCGATATTTGGGAAGACATCACAACTGCATTTGGGTACAGGGGGAGACTTGAATGATTCCATTTAGATTCAGATTCTTCAAAGAGCTGAAATAATACTTTTTATTTACCTGAAATTAATATACACACATCCTTCTAATTAATACACATGTGTTTGGCTAACACAACGATAGGTGTCATGAAAGATAACATAAAAAACACTTTGTCGTAATGTAAATGTTTGGCGTTGGCTTCCAGGAACATACACAGTAAAAATTAAGTGTGGGATTAGGGGCAACAAATAGGGTCATCAGAGGAGGGGAGAAGAAGGAAGACATCAAAGATGTCCCTGCCCTCAGTCTGGCTGGGGAGAAAACATAAAGTCAAAATTCTAAGAAATGTTGAGGGTGATGTGTCGTTGTGATAACTTTGGGGCAGAGACTGAACAATGTGAGCTCAGAGAGGAATCTGGTTGTGGAGGACAGAGGTTAAATTTTATATGAAAAGCTTGAAAGGCCCAGACCTTGAGGAATGGAGAAGCTGTGAACAGATCTCAGAGAAGGATGTTCAGGCTGGAGCCACAGCAATAGCTAGGCCACAGCAGCAGGTTGGCGTGGAAGCCCAGGACTGAGGCAGAGCCTGTGTTTTGTGGTTAGTAGCAGGCCAGACGCCTACAATGTGGAGGAAAGACTGGGCCCGCCATCACCTGTGAGGTGAGTGGACTGAGCTGTGGAGAGAAGCCAGAAAGCTCAGAAGGAGCCGTGAGGGGCTAGGAGACGGAGAAGAATCAAAGCGAGAAGATGTGCTTAGAGATCAGAGCCGATAGGAGATGGGGGCTGAATGAGCACAGAACATAGAGGGGATAAAAGAAAAATAACAGAAGCTTTGCATTAAGGCGACCGTGAGGACAAGGAGCCTTAGGAAGGGCTGTGGGAGTGGAGGGGAAGTGTGTTTCTAGGTCAGGACAGTGGTTTTGTTTCTTGGAAACCTTGCATTTGAGATGACAGCAGGAGTGTGAGCTACAGATGTCTTTGGGGCAGCTGAAAATATAAAGCTTAAGTTCAAGTGGGGAAAAATACCTGTTCGGTGACCTTGAGCTCCTTCCCTGGGAAAGGGTGGCAGCTTGGAAACACTTGCAGGGAGCTAACTGCATGGACAGGGAGAGAAGGTTGGGGTGAGGTGCAGAAGCCAACAGACGGGCTTCTGGCAGCAGCCTCTGCCACGACTGAGAGGGACTGAGAACTTTCTATTTCACGATCTTGTCTCACAGCACTGATCATACAGCTGAATCTGGGAATGAGATCCTGCTCAGAGTGCCTTGGAAGCAAACCAGGACATTCTTGGCAGTGGTCTTGACCCTTTTCCCTCTTCTGTTTTTTTGGGTTTTTTTTTTTTTTTTTTTTTTTTAATGCTATTCCTCTTCAGGGAAAGAATGCAAAGATCTTGGAGCACCAATTAAAGTTGAGATGCAATTTCTGTTCCTGCTGTAATGCATCCTGCTGGCAGATCATATGGGGAATTCACTTAAAGGGTGTCTTTAAAATCATATGAAAATCTCGCTGCACACTGTGTGATATTTGATGTATAAACACGGCAGTGTTTTCCTTATGTTGATTTTTCTTTCTTTTTTTTTTTTATTGCCCTCAGTAGAGTGCTGTGACATCACAGCTCACAGCAACCTCCAGCTAGTGGGCTTAGGTGATTCTCTTGCCTCATCCTCCCAAATAGCTGGGACTACAGGCACCTGCCACAACGCCTGGCTAGCCTTTTGTTGCAGTTTGGCTGGGACCAGGTTTGAACCTGCCACCCTCAGTATATGGGGCCGGCGCCCTACCCACTGAGCCACAGGCACGCCTACGTTGATTTTTCTAGTGCGAAGTAAGAACAGATCATTTACGATAACAGCCACCACCCTTGCCCACTGTTCCGTCTGTGTAATTGTGGGCAGGGAATAGGATGTACCCAGTTTGTCCAAGGGCTGGGAGCTGGGAACATTCATAAGCATCTCCATTGGCTCTCTGGATTCATGTCATGGCCGGTTGTTCCCGTGTGCGAGTTTTTCCATCTCTAATAATTTTCTCTGCTGCTTATACTACATCTCTTGCTCTGGGGACTGGGGTGATGGAGAAGAAGGAGACATGTGGCTGCTGCTTATGCAGTGCTCAGGATGTGTTACCTCTGCAGTACTTCTCAGGAACATGGGGTAACTTTCAAAAGTATTTCTCTCCTGACAGGAGAAGACGGAGAAGTGCTCAGAGTTGTCTGTTTCTCCCTCGCAGTAAGGAAACAAATGTCCAGAGAGCCAGATGACCCTTTTGCTGACCCTTAGGCTGTGTTTCCGCAGTGTCTTGCAGCACTCTGTGGAAGGGGTAGGTTCCTTTGGTGACAAAATGGGCTCTGAGGTGGTCACTCGAGGGCCGTGGCTATTAGGGGGAAGAGTAAGGTTCCACTCGCTGTTTTTAAGCCCCAAACAACAAAGCTAGTTCTGGTTAGTTTGAGTAGAAAAGGGGTTTTATTCAAGGATGTAGAGAAGTTTAACAATTATCCAGAAAGGCAGCACACCCAGGCTTATATATCATACCCCAGAGCCATGTCTAAAATCTCAGATCTGGGTTTGTTTTTCTTTTGGTTTGTTTTTTGTTTCCTTTTGGTACAGATCCTCACTCTGTCGCCCTGGGTAGAGTTCCATGGCATCATCATAGCTCACAGCAACCTCAAATTCCTGGGCTCAAGCAATCCTCCTGCCTCAGCCTCCCACAGGCCTCCTCCACTATGCCTGGGTAGTTTTTCTATTTTAGAGATGGGGATCTCGCTCTTGCTCAGGCTAGCTGGTCTCAAAGTATCCTCCTGCCCTGGCCTCCAGAGTGCTGGGATTATAGGCCTGATCAGAGCTGGGGTTTGGAAGACATAACAGCTTGTCAACATTGGCACGAGCACCAAAATTTGCACTGCTGATGTCACTAACCTTGGTGTCCTGAAAAGAGTCTGAAACTGTCCCTGCCATCTGCAAGAATGTAGTCTTTAAATCCCAACTTCTTTTCTAGCAATGCAATACCTCCATTTGGTGGCACCTGGATCACATGCCTGGCCTTAGCCACAGAAGGGACTAGGGACACCAGGAGCTGCCATTTTTCACTTTTCATAGTGAGAGGCGGCCTTAGCCTTCTTAAATGCTTGTGGGATAGCAGAATCTCCCAAACAGAGAGGGGTTCGGTGGTGGACTGCTGTGAGGAACAGTCATGACCATAGGAATTGAGGGGCATGTTGCAGGTGGCTTTACAACTGGCTGAAGGATCATACAACAATCAGCCTTTAATCCATAGGAAGGTTTTTATTGGTGTGCCACAGGACTCTGTGTTTTTGTGCCACATGGGAGTTTTGTGTGTGTGTGTTTTTTTTTTTTTTTATTTTAATCAGCATCTTGGCTAAAGACCAAAGTAAGCTCATTGTGTTTGCAGGTAACACAGAGCATGAACTGAATACTAATACACCCGAGGGCAGAATCCCATTCCGAAAGGTCTCTAAAAGTCTGGACCCATTGGCCTATGTTGCAAGACAAAGTCCATCGGTGTTCAATAAAAGGCTATGTCTGGAGGAGTTTATAAAATCCAGCCATGCAAATATGTTGTTACTGCTACAAAGAAAGCCATAGTTTAATGTGGTTGCCAAGAAAGTGAACAAACTCCTAGGCTGCATTGGTGGCTATTGCATCTGGCACAAAGCCTGGGCTCAGTCTGCCCTGGGCAGACCCCTGCTGAGCCCTGGCCAAGCTGTGAGCATCACAGTTTACAAAGTTCCTGACAAGCGGGAGGGTGTCAGAGTCCCAGAATGACAGATATCTGGGCAGATCCATGTGGGACTGATGATAGCACGGGCTGGACTGGGGTGAGGATGACAAGGTGCCAGCTGCCAAGGAGCTTTCACACAGATGCTGAGCAAGAAAGGGTCAAGAGTGTCCAGTGGTGGAAATTATGGGGACTCTTCAACCTAAAGAAGCTTTTCATTTTCTTTTCTTCCTTTTGTAGCTCTAAGATTGATGGTAGGAGATAGGGAAGGTTTCCTATTTAAGCAATCCAAAAATGGGTGGACCTGCATCGGAAAGTGGTGAGATTCTGCCACTGAAGATGCTCAGATTTGGGCTCTGGGGGTTCTGTAGAGGACCCTCCAGCTATTCCAAAGGCAATGCAAATTAGTTGTAATGTGCATGTGTGCATTTAAAAGAGATGTATTTTCGTTTGTATTTATTTTTATTATTATTAAATCATAGCTGTGTGCATTAATGTGATCATGGAGTACCATACACTGGTTTTATAGACCATTTGACACATTTTCATCATACTGGTTAACATAGCCTTCTTGGCATTTTCTTAGTTATGATGTTAAGACATTTACATTCTACATTTACTAAGTTTCACATATACCCTTGTAAGATGCACCGCAGGTGTAATCCCACCAATCACCCTTCCCTCCGCCCACCTCCCCCCTCCCTCCCCTCCCTTTCCCCCTTCCCCCTATTATTAGGTTATAACTGGCTTATAGCTTTCATGTGAAAGCCATAAATTAGTTTCATAGTAGGGCTGAGTACATTGGATACTTTTTCTTCCATTCTTGAGATACTTTACTAAGAAGAATATGTTCCAGCTCCATCCATGTAAACATGAAAGAGGTAAAGTCCATATCACAAAATTCCAAGACCAGAGATGTTGGTGTGGATGTGGAGTAAAGGGAACACTTCTACACTGCTGGTGGGAATGCAAATTAATTCATTCCTTTTGGAAAGACGTTTGGAGAACACTTAGAGATTTAAACATAGATCTGCCATTCAATCCTATAATTCCTCTACTAGGCATATACCCAGAAGACCAAAAATCACATCATAACAAAGATATTTGTACCAGAATGTTTATTGCAGCCCAATTCATAATTGCCGAGTCATGGAAAAAGCCCAAGTGCCCATCGATCCACGAATGGATTAATAAATTGTAGTATATGTACACCATGGAATATTATGCAGCCTTAAAGAAAGATGGAGACTTTTCCTCTTTCATGTTTACATGAATGGACCTGGAATATATTCTTCTTAGTAAAGTATCTCAAAAATGGAAGAAAAAGTATCCAATGTACTCAGCCCTACTATGAAACTAATTTATGGCTTTCACATGAAAGCTTTAACCCAGTTATAACCTAAGAATAGGAGGGAGGGGAGGGAGGGCCGAGGTGGGGGGAGGGAGGGTGATTGGTGGGATTACACCTGTGGTGCATCTTACAAGGGTATATGTGAAACTTAGTAAATGTAGAATGTAAATGTCTTAACACAAGAACTAAGAAAATGCCAGGAAGTCTATGTTAACCAGTGTGATGAAAATGTGTCAAACGGTCTATAAAACCAGTGTATAGTGCCTCATGATTGCATTAATGTACACAGCTATGATTTAATAAAAAAATAAATAAATAAAATAAAATAACTGCTTCCTGCAGTGACTTCACTGTTTTGTTTCTGGCTTTGGTGTTTTTTGTTGTTGTTGTTGTTTGTTTGTTTTGTTTTTTGCCTTTTTAGTCACCTTGAATTTGTTTAATCAATTCCCTATATTAAATTCTCTCTGTTAAAGTAACTAGAGTTATTTTAGAGTAGTGATCAGGATCTAGTGTAGAAGTAGATCCAGATTAATTTAGTGATGCTGTGATAATCAATCCACATTTATGTCCCCAAATGTGTGTTCTGTCTCTGCCATGTACCCAGTGCTATTCTCAGTATTAAGGATATAAAAATAAAAAGGACAGAGGGTCTGACCTCAAGAATGCTAATGAGCTAGACAGACACATACCAAGCTTGTTCCTTGTAAAACCAGTGAGCCCATGCTACAAATTAAAATGCAAATACTGTCAACAAAGTTCTGAGACAACACAGAGGGCACAGTGACTCATGCTAGCCAAAGGGATTTTACTGACTGGCCAAGGGGCTGTTCCTTGAAAGAAAAATGGGATTTTATGGAGGAAAAAGAAGAAAGGTGGGTGTAGGCAAAGGAAATAGCAAGTAGCTCAGCAGCACAGAAACAATGTAGAGGACGTGATGGGAGAGTGCTGAGGCAAGAAGGGAAGGGTGGGTGCTCGGATGGCATGAGAAGAATTTGAACTCTTGTTCTCCCCAAGAGAATGGGAAGTCATGAGAGGAATTTGGTCTGAAGATGCCCTGGTCACGTCTGCCTTTCAAAGATCACATTCACCATTAGAGGAAGGAACTCCAGTGAGACATTGTGAGGGCTAAAGAAGGGCAGAGTGGGATGTGTGGAGGAGGGGGCAAGTATGAATGAGATGACATATGTATAATTGCTTTGAAATGTATAGAATTCTGATAGAAAATCTAGGTGTTATTCTTACTTTTCCTCCATTTTCTGCCATATGCTAACAGTAACCCATCCCAAATAGCCAGGCACCCTTGTCAGGTTCATATTGTTGGTCTTACACTCTTATCTATTCCTTGAACATTTAGTGGACATCTTAATGTTAGGTTTTTCATATCCTATCTGTTCAGTCTCTTTTCTGATAACCAGACCATTGTATACTCTGGGCATTAACACCTTTCAGAACTCAAGCCCTATTTAGGGAAACGTGATGGCCAGTGCTTGTTGAATCTCCAAACAACTTGCTAGCTGGGAAGATCTCAAGTCATACAGGGTAGACTGGGATTAAACCTGGTTCTGTCATTTACTGGCTTCAAAAAATCAAGTCAATTCTCTAAGCCTTGTTTTCCTAATCTATAAAATGGGAGTCCCAATACTTACCTCACATTAGATGACTTTCTGGGATAAAACAATGAAGTCCATAAGATGCCTGCCATGGAGCCCTGCCTACTTAAATGCAAGGTCTCTATGAGCAGAGATCAGCCTGCTATGTTGAACACTCTGCATTCTTTGGCTATCTTGTTCATATTAATATTTGCCTGCCTCATTTTATTTTATTTATTCCTTTCTCTACATGAGCATTAAAGGCTCAATTCTGCTTTGGAGACGTCTCATGAAAAGCAGAAATCCTGAAGAAAACTCAATCATGGACTTCTTACATTGCACTGGTATCATCACTTGCAGTTTTCTGAAACCTTTCATTTTCATGAATAAAGTGGCCCTTTGGGGAAACCAAGGGATGGTTATGTCCACAGCACAAATGAAGCAACTGAGATTCAGAAGCAGGGAGTGACTTGAGGGTGTTCATGAGGCTAAAATAATAAAGTTTGGACTAGAATCAGATATGTCCAACTATATACTTCATTCCTGAGCCATTGAGTACCAGTAAGATGGCCAGGATTCTCTCTTGAAGGTGGTGAATAGTTGTTTTGGGGAAAGAGTTGGGTGACCTATGCTGGAGCTAATAAAAGACTAGTGCAGAGTGAAGGGCCCTTCCCCAGTGCCAAGGTGGGCAGCATTCTCCATTGGAGGCCTCCTTTTTGACAGCCTTCCACTTTCCTAGGCAGTTATTGGGTCTCAGAAGATGCTGCCATCTCATTTTCATTTCTTATTCCTTTCCTTTTCTCTCCTTAATGCATGTCATGCCATCACTGTCCTCATCCTTCACATCTGCCCACTTCATCTAGAAAGGTACCTGCCATGAAGGGCCTCTTCCCTTTTTCCACCTTTTTATCCTTCAGCCCCACTGCTTTGTGTGTCTGCATTAGCTGTATGGAAGAATAAATAAACCTGCTTGCATTATGCACACGGAGAATTAAAATTTAACATTCTTTCCTTTTATCCATGGCAAAACCCTTCAATTATACTGAACCAAGGTGAATGCTGAAGGCAAAATGGTATTGATACAAACCAGAGCAAACAGGCCTTTTCCTAAGCTAGGTAAAATAGCAGACACCTTTCTATATAACAAGGGCACAAGATTGAGAGACTGGAAGTCCTGGGTTCCAAAGCCAGAATTAGCATTTCTTCCTGATTCTGCAACTATGTGTAAATAAACATCTGTTCTCTCCCAGGAAAGCTCTGCTGCTTCTGATGTACTCAAGTATATATGTTTCCCCTTTTAGAGATGAGGTAAATCAGTAGTTATATTTCCTTTTTACTCTGACTGACCCAAGGCTCACAGCTTTGACTGGAACTCGACTTAAATACACTTTAGGACCATGATATCTGCATCAATTCTAACTTACCTTCTGATTTCATCTTCTCCCCTACCCTTATTTTCTATGAGTCTGACTTTTTATGTTGATATTTATATTTTTTTCCTTTTTTGAAAAGTGGACATGTAAATGTGTGTTACAGAATCTTTATAAATCAAAGCATAGCATAAATAATCTCTCTGCACTTCCATTTTCAGAACTATAAGTATGGATATTAGCACCTAACACATAACCCTGTTTTGAGGCTGGAATGAAATAAATGTACAAAGATTTTTGCATAGCTTTGTATGGGCAGGTGCCTATTAAATGTGAGTGTTCTCATTGCCTTCTTGAAATGAAAAAGATTTGGCTGCCATATGTGGCCTTTTTTTTTTTTTTTTTTTTTTTTAAAGCAGAGTCTCACTATGTCACCCTTAGTAGAGTGCTGTAGCATCACAGCTCACAGCAGCCTCAAACTCTGAAGCTTAATGATTCTCTTGCCTCAGTCACCCAACTAGCTGGGACTACAGGCACCTGCCACAATGCCCAGTTATTTTTTGTTGCAGTTGTCATTGTTGTTTAGCTTGCCCAGGCCGGGTTCAAACCCGCCACCCCTGGTGCATGTGGCCAGTGCCATAGCCACTGTGCATAGGCACTGAACCTGAAAACCATTTCAATTAGATGTGTCAGACATAAGGCATGGGAACATGTAGCCAAAACTAAATAGTCCAGAGACATGCACATCTACCAACCTATTCCATAACTGAATTCCAAGACTACAGTCATCTCTTCAAGGTTCTCTCAGGCTTCACTCTAAAGTCATTCATCTTTATGCAATGTTGGTGTCAAAAGACAATGATTTTGTGCAAGTTTTAACCTCTCTGAAGCCTCAATTTACTCATCTATAAAATTGGAATAATATTATCTTTAATGAAGATAATGAAAGGAAATAGTTTATGCCATACTATATGCTCAATGTTAGCTGTTAACTCCAAACTCGGTAATTAGTACCATGGTTCTTGGTATTTATATTTTTTATCACCCTATCTCATCTAATCTTCCTACTTAGAAAAAAATAATTCCAGATTATTATATCAACTTTTCAGACAATAAAATTGAGCCTAAGAAGTATTTTGTGACTTCTCAATTTATAAAGATGGGGCCGGTGGGGGTAGGAGGGGTGCTCAGCACCTGTAGCATAGTGCTTACGGAACCAGCCACATACACTGAGGCTGGCGAGTTTGAACTTGGCCTAGGCCAGCTAAAACAACAATGACAACTGCAACAACAAAAAAATAGCTGGGCATTGTGGCAGGTGCCTGTAGTTCTAGCTACTTGAGAGGCTGAGGCAAGATAATCATGTAAGCCTAAGAGTTGGAGGTTGCTGTGAGCTGTGACACTACAGCACTCTGAGGGCAACATAGTGAGACTGTCTCAAAAATAAATAAGTAAGTAAATAAATAATAATAATAGAATAAAAAGGAGGGGGAAAAGTTTAAGGATACAAATAGAAATATTTTATGTAAAGGCTTTAGAGTCACTCACCTAAAATTATAGGATAAACTTGGGAAGTAACTTCATGTTAATTCCATGTCAAATTTGAGTCATAGCTCTCCTAAAAAAGAATCAGTGGAGGCCATTAGGTTGAGACATCTCCAGTGTTTTGTGTTCCTACTTAGCAAAGTAAAGTCAAATGTAAATAGTAAAATAAAGCTTAGGTTTAGCCAATGAGAAATCACCAACTAACCTTTGACTAGAGACTTTCCACTAGATCATACTCAAATAAGGCAAACACCCATCTGTAAACAACCAAGTAATTCTTTGCTTTTCTTCCATAGTCAGTTTATTAAAGCCCTCTTCTCACACTGCTGAAGTGGAGCTCCTCTGAACCTCTTCCAGTCTGGAGTGCTGCTCAATTCATGAATCCATTAATATTCAAATAAACTATTAAATTAATTGTACTCAAAATTTCAATTATTGACATCAAGCTTATTGCAAGTATTCTATAACTGCATATTTTAACAGCTTTATTGAAATATAATTGAAATACCAAGAACTCTACATATTTAATACATATAAGTTGATGAGTTTGTATATATGTAAACACCATCACCATAAAGCAAGGTAAAAAACATATCCATCACCTCCTAGATTCTTTGTGTCCCTTTTTGTTGCTGCCATGGTAAGAACACTTAACGTGAGATCTACCCTCTTAACAAATGTTGCAGTGCATAATACTGTACTGACTACAGGCACTACATTGCACAGCAGACCTCTAGAACTTATTCATGCATAATGATGGAAATTTTTTACCTATTGAACAGCAACTCTTGATTTTCCTCACTCCTCAAACCCTGGCAACCACTATTGTAGTCTCTGCTTCTATGGGTTTGACCTTTATAGGCATGTCATAAAAGTGGAATCACACAGTATTTATTCTTTCTATCTTTCATATTGTAACAAATGACAGGATTTTTTTTTCTAGGGATAAATAATATTTAATTGCATATATGTGGCACATTTTCTTTATCCATTCATCTGTCAATGAACACTTGAACTGTTTTTGTATCTTGGCTATTGTGAATAATACTCCAGTGAACACAGGAGTGGAGATATAAATGAAAGTTTCAAGGCACAAGTGAAAACAACAGGTAAATGCAGAGTCACACTTGAAAGACAAACCCATTTTAAAGTGAAGAGAAGATTATATTCCCATCAGCTTACTTCCACCTAGAGCTGTTTGTTGTTCTCTAAAAGGCAAACAAAACATTGGATAGTTTCTCATTTGGGGAGCTTTGGAACCAAAACAGATCTGGGCTCAAATTTGGGGTTTGGGCAATAATATATTAAATTATTTTTACTCTAAAAAATACTTACCATCTATGTTTAAATAGAGATAAGTAACCCAACCACTCCAGTCATGAACTTGAGGCCAGGTGAAATAATGAACCAAAAAGAAAGAACTTAGTCATCAAGCAATCTGAGATATTTTCTTGATGATACAAGATAATTTTTAAGACAGGTATTGTAGGATTCACTTTATCTACAAAGAGAAACTGTTAAACGGGGGAAAATTGTGTTTTCTGACTAACAAAGGACTAGCTTATTTTGCATCCACCTTATTTATTCATTTCGTCCCTCTCTAGCTATCAAACCATCCACAATGTTTCTTTCCAAAAAATAAGAGAAGCTTTTCCATGGCAATATGTTCTAATATGAACTACCCTGTCATATTACAGAGATATTGTAACTATTACATAAACTTCCATTTTTGCAGATTTTTCATGTAGGTTCTCACATTATTCCTTGTAGATTGAGAAGATTTGCATTTTCTTCATATACCCCCAAATTCAGGATGATTTGTTAAAATGTTACTAGTCAGCATTGAAATAAAAAAAAAAAATGGTACATCATGCACAATGATAAACTACCCCATGTGGTTTGGATAAATTAAATACTTTAAGCTTTCAGTCTCCCTAATGATTTGGAAATGAAGCAGCTGTGATTTATGACTCCAGCTGATAGGCTAGATCTGAAGTTTACACTTTGAAAAATGTTGTATTTAAATTCCCCTATAAATAAAAAATCATATTGCTTTTGAAATCCAACCCAAGATATGTATGTAATAAATTAGAGCTCCTCATATCAAGTGGGGAAATCGCCAAGACTGCTGACTTTCTTCCTTGAGAAAATGCATTGGGTGAACCAGACCTAAGTCTGTCTCTATCTGCTACCATTTCATGGCCAGCTATTGTTGCTTTCTGTCTGGTCGTCTACTTGCCCTTCCTAATGACCACTGTTAGAACCAAGTGCATCCTCTCAATTGCAAAGATGATCTGATGTGGTTTGAAAGTTCAGATCAACTATTTTTAATCAAGCAGCTTCCAAAGTCTGGATACTAATATCATTCTGGGTTCTTTGTGCTTTTTTATTGGTTTATTGTTTACATCAATATAATGTTCTTGAATTCTACTTTAATTTTCAAAAAACACAACAGAAGCAAATAAGAAACATGATGCCCAGCTAAGGGAAAAAGGTCTTGAAGAGAAGTCAGCTGATCCAGAGTCCAATTTGTCCTCTTCCTCTTTCTACCTTGTAATTACTCTCAAAGACCTTATCCTCCCTGGGATCTTTATATTAAAAGGTATTGGCTTATTTGGCTTCTAAATCTCCTTTTTTCCTCAATGAGCCTATAGCCCAAGGTTTAGTGTGGAGAAAATCTAAACTCAAATTCTTTATCAAGGTACTTTATTGTAAGGCTCAATTTTCTCTACCACATAGAATTGTCATGAAGATTAGCTAACATAGGCAAAGTACTTAACACAAATTTCTGTCTTTATTATTTTTGTAATGACATATTCTGCTAGATAATAACCATCTATTAAGGAGGAAAATAAATATCACAAGCATCAGAGAGAAGGTGACATAAAAGCAAGGGCCTTCTCCCATGCTTATCACACAGCCTTAGCCCCCAAGCCAACAAAGTGGCAGAAAGAATTAAGAAATATAACAAGTCTTCATGACCCCCAAGACTCACTGGAGGCTACCTAAGGCCTTAAGACATGGACCTGAACTCAGCCTCTGCCGCTTACTAGGTCTTGGGGTTGGGCTAATCATGTAATGTTTTTGAGCCTAGTTCTTACATCTACAAATGGAAGTAGTAATTCTACTTTATACCATGGCAGTGAGCACTAAGAAAACTATGAATATAAAGCACATAATTTTTTACCCTGCCCACAGTAAGTGCTCAAAAAATAAAAATTGCTACAATTACTATTAGTACTACCATTCTTAGTATTGTTTATAATTATTGATTTTCTGGCACTACTTTCCTGTCCCTGCTAAAGCCTGAGGCACTCAGCTTCTGGCTGTTCAGGTTTCCTCTGGGGTCCCCTCACTTCCTTTCTGCATTTTCGCACTGTCCCTCGCGACAGGCCCCTCGCATTCAGCCTCCTTCCGTTTTCTCTGCTTAGTTTATACAGAAGTGCTCAGCTTTCTGAGAAGGGCTCTTGTCTCATTTATGATTCATGAGGCACTGAGTATACAGATGGCATTATATAAATGTTTAATAATTGCCATATGGTTTCTCTGGAAATTCTGTCACTCAAGGAGGAATACAGACTGAAGGCTTCTCACATGTGAAATAGAGACAAGATGGCCCTCCTGTCCCTGCCCACACACACATGCACAAGCACACACCCACCCACTCACAGTTGGGACGCAGAAAACTGAGGGTGACAGTTCATACCTGGCTGGTAGGTATTTAGAGACCACCAAATTTGAGGGTTGTAAAAAAGTGAATGAAAATAAATGTCATAATTCTGTGTCAAAGGCAACTTGATCATTCCTGTAAAATCCCAAAGCCTGTGTTAATTATCCTATGATGGGGTATTGTTTTAAGCATCTGTGCGACCATGGGATGTTCAGCTCGTTCCACTGCCATCATGATCTTGTTTCTCAGGGATGTTTTCATAATGAGCTTCTCAGCAACTACTTGTTTATGAGGTTCTGCGCTTCGGATGGAGGTGCATACCTAATAGGGAGATACTGCACGTTTGACAAATGGGAACCACAATTGTCTGGCCCAGTGACAGTTGCTGATGTGCTCTCCTGACCTGTGAGTGTTACAGCTGACTGATTACAGTAATTGATTGCGAAGCCATTTGTCAATAGGCTTCTAATGAAAGAGAGCAGTGAGGGGGAGAGATTGCCGGAACGCCCAGGAGCTGGGTTTTGCCTAACAGAAGGAGTGCTGACCATGGACAGTGGCTGAACTCCACATCCCCATCTATAAAATGAAAATGCAGTTCCTCCTGTGAACACCTGTGGAGCACCTACTGTGTGCTAGGTCAGAGTCTAAGAACTGGTGATTTACAGGTGGAATATGCCCGTCAGACTTGATGTGCATGCCCTACTCAGTTGATGTGCATCAACCTTGGGTTAAAATTGGAAGAAAATTACCAATATTTAAAATCAGAATATTTTATCCTAAATCTAGATTTCCTGGTATCTCTCAGAAAAGTTATTATCCGGCGGCACATACTCAGCATTTCTGCAGGGCAACCGTTGTCCTGATGTGGGTGGTCACGGCACCCCGGAAGTGAGTGTATGCTCCATTATTCAGTCTTTCAGGTTCACTCTCCGGGCCCTGGAGGATTTCCATGTTTACAGCCCTGTTTCAGATTCTGAAGACACAAACATGCACAACAACAAAAAAGAAAAAAAAAATGGGTTTCCAGACCCTGCCTTAAAATAACTCATGGCGGTAGGCTCCTTTACTACAGTGAAATTAAGTGCCTAGCCAATAAAGAAACTTAGGCTTTCTGATTTATTAAAAAGATTCTTTCACATATCTATCATGACAGCTACCATATGCAAAGAACCATTAAAAAATATTTACAATACTCTGTCCCCAGTGGTAGTGGGGACTGTGGCTGAAGGAGGACTATACTTGGAAGCGGAGTATGTGGACATGGTTTTCAGTTGTGTTACCTGATTGCTGGAGGCCTAGAGTGAGTCCCTCACTTCCCCAAGGTTCCCATGCCACCAAAGCCAACACAGTTCCTGAAGGAGTTGGAAAGTGAGCTGTCAACTGCAATGCTCTCTACCGCGGGCAGTAAGCTATGGCTGCAGGTTTATGCAAATAAAGTTTATGCAGAATGTAATCTCCAGAACAGTTATTTTCCAAGTGTAGTTGCCAGGCCACTGGTTCAGAAATGCCTAAACTTTGCTGCTGATACACATACAAAGCCTCACTTAGACTTCCTAAAACAGAATCCTATGTTGGGGGAAGAACCTTCTACTCTAACAAGAGGCCTGGGTGATTTTGATGACGCCTAGAATTTGTGAACTGCTACCCTGAGGACAGCAGCCCCCACCTTCTGCAGTGTATGGCACATGCAATCTCTGAAGGAGACGGGAAGTTTGTGTTTGACACAATGCGTGACAGGCCTGATGAAAGCCAACAGCATGAATTATGAATCCCTCCTGTCAGAGAAAACCCTTCAGGCAAGACAGACCTGAGCCGGCTTTTAAGGGGAGTTGAGATAAACTAGGTAACCCAAGGAGCTTCTCTTCAGGACAGCTGCCTCAGAAGGCAGCTCCCAGAATCCCTTCCTGCTGCAATGCCCAGACCCACACTTGGGCTAATTTGGTCCAGATGGATTCCTGCCCACCATTCATTACACATGTGGGTGTCATCCCAGTGAGACTTCAGCTCCTCTCTATGGCCCTCTTTTAATGGATGAGGGCATGTGTGTAATCAGCGCACTGAACATGTAGAACTCTTAGGACTTAGTCATCAAATTAGTTTATCTTTTTGTCCCCAACCACCCTTTTAAACCTACTCAGGAGAGATAATTTCTCCTCTGCCACTGCATGAAAATTCAGGTTGTCTTCTAGCTTTTTGGATCACTCTTGAAAGTCTCAAATGTACAATGTCCATTCAGAAGGTAAAATATCAGGTCCAAAACTCCTACCTTTATTTGAGGATAAGTCTGTCCTTGCCCCTGGGCCACCCTAATTGCTAAAGCCTGTAGTAGGCAGGTGGCCTGCCTTGGGGAAGAATCTCTTATCACTTTCTCATTTGCCATCATTTCCACTGGCCAGTTGTTGTTCCGACCCTCCTTCCCATTAGGATTTGAGTAGAAAGGAAAGAAAGAGAGGTAAGGAAAATAAGAAAGTTCCTTCCTGACTGGCAATATTAGAAAACAGCCCTGCTCTCTTTGGGCTATGAGTTGAACACTTTTCAGCAGGCCAGCTCCAAATGAACTCAATGCTTTTGCTAACTGCAACGTAATTTGTATGGGACATGGGTTCATGAAAGCCTGTGGATAGAGTTCTTTTGCTACCCCATGTCCAATCCCCACCACCATGCGCACCCCCAGGTGGTCCCAAGGGTAGATGGAAAATGATCTTGAGACCAGCTCTCTAGCCTGCATGTCCACATCTGGTCCAGAGAACACTGTGTATCTTCTTCCCTGGCAGGGAGGCAGAGTCACCTTTCCTTTATTGACTACCAGGCCTCTCCCCAGCCCTTCCCTTTTACTCATTAGCATCCCCTAGACTCATCTCCAATTCCTGCATAAGTGTATCAAGTTCTTGGAATGATCTCATAGAAGCACCCCTTTCACTTGGCTTGAAGTGAGGACAGTACCCCAGCCTACCTCCTTAGAGAAGAAGGACTCACAGCCTTTCAATAGCTCTCCCCCAAAGTCCTCCTCACATCTTCTCTCTCCATTGACTTCTGACCATTTTGGTCCATGCTTTTAAAATTAATAAAATCTGTTCTCTGATATCTCCTGTGAAATTCTACTCTGATGGTTGATACTACTCAATTTGCACATCATTAGTCAAAACTTGGGATGTACTAGTTTTCAGTTAAGTCATCATTATGTCATTTGCAGGATTGCTTTTGAGAAAATTACTTCCCTAAATAAAACATGTGAAAGACCAAAATCACTCCTCTAGGGAAATACTTTGATCATAAAAATACTTCAATTCGCTTAGGCTCCCGGCTTAGGCTCAGCCTCAACAAACTTCCAGGAGAGATACCAACGCTTCTAGACATCTCTGTTATTTTCAAAAAGGCCTGTCTCACGTTGGGTGGAAAGCTTCTTCTGTAATGATGGTAGGTCACTTCTGTCTTCCCATTTACATCCTGCACTGGGACTTGGACTGTTCATGCTATTTCTCCATTAGATTGAGAATCCCAGAAGAACACACCAGTATTGTATTTGTGTCTATATCTTCAAATGCTATCAAAGGTTCAACATTCAGAAGTCACTAAATACATGTTAGTTGAATGGAATAAGAATAGTTCTCCCTTTCCAAACTCACTTCTAATCAGTCCCCTCAGCCACATTGACATAGAAATGATGGAAGGCAGCTCAAAGCACTATATTTTCCAGGCATATCTGAGTGTATCAAAGCACTAAGGGAAAGGTATAGAGTTGACAGTGACTTCAAGGAGTGTTACCTTTTAAAATCATACCATGAGTGGACAGTCCGACAATGAAGGCTCCCTTGCCCTTGTTCCATTTCACTTTACCTGTGATCCAGGTGTATCCTGATTCCTACCAAATGCATCTCTGGAACACAGTTGCAACATGATCTGTTTGGGGCATAGATTTCTTGTTTACTGCTTACTTTTTTAAGAGCATCTCCTTTGTTCTACTTTTCTCCCTAAATTAAGTAAGTTATTTGACATTACAGAGATGAGTCAAAGCAAGTGCATTAAGGAAGACAAGATTTCTCTTCCTAGGAAGGTGAATCAGAGGCTGAGAGAGTGTAAGAAGTCCCAGGGAACATCCTCTACACCTGTGAACTCAGCGGCCCCCTCCTAAGAATCAAGGTGTTTGTTGCACTGTTCACCAAGCCCTCTAATTGCCCTGTGCCCTTGCAGCATTTTGTTCACCCCTTAAGCAAAGCATTTATCATGCTCTCTTATGATTGATTCACAAATGTTTGTCATTCAAGAGCTAATTGGGGGAAGTAATTCTCATAAATTTGTCTTAGAAAGCTGAGAGCCCAAAATCCATAGTTTTGTTAAATGAGGGAGGATGATGGGTTGATGGATAAGTGGATAGATAGTTGGGTGAATTAATCTTTCTCACATTTACTATATGGATATTATTATCACATGATGACTCTGGATTCCCTTGAAGCCAACCTATAATCAGGAAGGATCTAAAGGTAATAAAATACTAGTCTCCATCAATAACAGTAGGAGCAACATCTCACAATAGCATGATATTAGAAATGTACCTGCGTTCAGGTGAGAAATTTTTATCTTGAATTTCCTTTCAAGATTAGAATGCAAAATATAAATAATACTTATCCATATGATGTAATAAAACATCTTTTACTCCTTGATTTAAAAAAATGTTGAATTTTCCATTTAAAACATATTTAAGTGAATTTCTTGAATTTATTTGATTTTACTATTTATAGTTTTTCCTGAAAACATTCAGTAGTCCTTCTACTGTGAGCTGTTAAGATTGTTTCCTGGGAAGGAAGCCAGTCTCTCCACCAGACTCAGCCCATAGGCCATGGGTGAGTGACCCCCATCAACCAGGGTGATCACAATATTTATTTTTTCTATTCCTAGTGATTGATTTGAGGATGGGAATCTGATCCAGTCAGAGTCAATTTGCTACCACAAGACTCTCTAGACCTTTCATTTTCTGCTTAACTAAAACCTGAGATTACATTAAATCCAGTTCCTCAGCAGCCGTCTTGCTACCATGAGGAGGGCAACTTGTCTGAAAATGAAACTAACTTAGAGAAAATGGAGGAAAAGAGAGAGAGGCTGACTGGATCATAGTAAAATTATGTGAGTCTTGAATAATGCTGTATTTTAAGTCAACACTACCTTTGGATTCTCTGTGTGTGTGTGTGGATTTTATACTTATATTTATGTAGGGTTACACACACAAATAGATTTTTTTTCCCTTAAGCTAAGTGTTTCTTTGCACTTGCAAACCAAAGGGTCCTAATAAATTGACTGATCTTTTTATAAAATAGATCCTAGCTTTGCATGCATTATTTTGCAATTCCTGTTAAACATAAGGATAAGACCAACTATAATATTTTGAGTTCATGAATGGACTCGGATATTTCACAAATAATAAAGTACACATAATCATCCAGGAACTGTGCCTGATTCTTTTTAATTTTAGTATTGTTTTGTATTTTTTATGATGATTTATAAAAATTCGGTTTAGTATTAGTAATATACCAATGCAAAGGAAGAATGTGATTTTTTTCTTCTGAATAATATTTGTATATAGTATTAATACGATATAATAAAAGACTTTGGATTACCTTTTGAGTGTAAACTGTAAATAAAAAAGAGAAGAATTTGCCTCATGCTATCTTACTTATGTCTTTTGTTTGGAAAACCAAGTCTGCTCTCCACCAAAAAGTAAAGGTTTTGCTTCTAAAAATCTTTCATTCGTCACTTTAGCTAAATGAATGACTATTATTTCACAGCGACCTATCAGATTACATTTTGATCAAATGCTTTAAACTCCGGGCATGTTTGACAGTCTTTCCAAAATCAATTTTCAAATTTGAAATTAAGCATTTTCCACCTCATGCTAACTTTTAGACATTCACAAAATGTCCCTTGGAAGACAGGGATAGAGAGAGAGAGAGAGAGAGAGAGAGAGAGAGAGAGAGAGAGAGAGATATTAGTCTCATTTAGTATGATAAGTTACACAGAAGGCATTGGCAAGTAAGAAATAATGTTTAACCTTCTTTAAGTTATATTTATATGTGTGTTATTAATATGTGTTCCAAAATTATATGAGATTACTAAAAGATCTGATGTGTCTGGATATGTTATCACTCGTAATTTCAATTGTTATGTTAATCGTTGTATGCCACAAAAATAACCAACTTTAATATCAACGTGTCTTTAACTATGTTTATTCTAAGTCTTTTGTCATCCATAGGCTATTTTATATTTTTACTTTTATTTATCTCACAAAAGTTGTTTACAGTTAGCTATGGTCTAAGCTTTGCTGCTTTTTGGCTGGCTTGTGTCATTTTCTGGATGCCCCCTAGGGACAAGAGGATGGCTTACTCCAGTGGACAGCACTACATGCCCCTCCCACAACTGCCAGCCCCATCCACACTTGCCAGTATGATCCAATGGGGGCTTCCTCCTTCATGTGTCCCTCCCAGTCTATGACTGCCAGCCCCACTCACACCTGCCACACTGTGATCCAGGGGGGGCTTCCTCCTTCCTGTGCCCCTCCCAGCATCCATTCTTCACCACTTATCACACTACCCCCAGCAGGGACTCCTGAAGGCCTGTTGACTCCCTGCCTCCTCTCCTGGACCATAGTGACTCTCTTCTAAGTGTGCCTTTGGCTAAATATGCTCTTTTTATATACATAAAGGATGATTTGGAATTTTAAAGAGAAATTGGTGCTTTTTAAAGGAAATTCATGGCAAAGGACCACGTTAAGCACTCTTAGATACAAGTCTCTGCTAACTTTCAAGAACATATCATTAGACAAGTGTACCAGATCTTTTTTTCTTTTTGAGTCAGAATTTCACTCTGTTGTCCAGGCTAGGGTGTAGTGGTATCAGCCTAGCTTATAATAATCATGAACTCCTTGGCTCAAGCTGTCCTCCGACCTGAGCCTCTTAAGTAGCGGGACTACAGGTGCCCACCATAACACCCAGGTAACTTTTCTATTTTTAGTAGAGGTAGGGTTGTGCTCTTGTTCCGACTGGTTTCCATTCACTGAGCTCAAGGGATCCTCCCTCCTCAGAGTCCTAGAAGTGCAAGGATTATAGGTGTGAGCCACCAAGCTGGGGATAGTATGCCAGATTCATACAAAACAGAAATTACATTTCTTATCTTAAGAAACTTACACATTTAGGCCGGTACAATAAACCAGTGCTAAGCCAATCCCCAGTATGTTGGGCTGTGAATCCGCCGTTGATTATTCAAATCTCTTTGCTTTGGACACAATACAGTGCCTGTGACATGAAATAAGGGTGATCCATGGTAATCACACCATGAAAAATCAATCCCAGCCCTCTAACCCAAAAGGGTTACACATGCAAATGCACCTGATCCTGCTCCAGGCAAAGACCCCCTGTGAGGAGTACAGGCAAGTTGTCCTGTTACAGAGCGGAGCCCTGGACAAGCAGAAGGTCAAGGGCAGTCTTGGTGTGAGAAGCAAGGTCTGCCTCCTGGGCACAAGGAAAGGAATTCCTTTGTCTACCTTAGTCCCAAGAACAACTTGCCCTTTGTAATTAAGCCTGCCAGAACCTCCTGCCTGAGGACTGGAAAAGCCTGTCATTTCAGCAGACAAAAGGAGGCATCCAGAGCCTGGAGGCAGGGCAGCCAGTGAGGGGAGAGGACAGCTCCCTTTCCTGCCCTCACCTTGAAAGCCTCTGAGTACAAGTGCTTCCCTGTGATTTCAGACAAGCACGCCACCCTGCCATCTGGCCTCAGAATGCTAGAATTCAGGAAGCTGTGCACTCATCCTGCTGTCCACACATTGGATCCTTTTCCCAACTTGGAGTAATTTAGTTCCCACCTACAATTTCAGCTTGGTCACTTGCCTCTTCCCACAGTTTATGGCCCTTCAGTGCAGTTGCAGCAGGCACCCTCCTTTTTTTGGTCTTTCCTCATACATTTCACTCTGCCTGGAATTCTATTCTCATTTCTTTCTCTTGGAAAACTCCTACACTGTTATGAACTCCACTAGGAAGATTTCCTGCTGTGCTGGTAACAGATCCACTTCTGTAATTTTTTTTTCTTTTTTTTATAAAAACCATACTCTTTGCTTCTGTAATTATGCTGATATTGCACTCATCTCAGGATCTTAGAATTAAATAATTTTCACATACTTGGCTCAGTTACAACAACCACCTCCAAGATGTCTTCCTGGAATTGTCAGCGTTAATTCTTAGCCCTCCTCCATGTTCCCACTGTGGTATACCAACAACCCTCAAATGTGAAAATGGATCAGAATAATCTAGAGGACTTGGTCAAACGCAGTTTTAGGGGTCTATCCTCAGTTACTGATTTAGTAGGTCTGGTATGAGGTCCAAAAATTTGCATTTGTATCACATTACGTTCCCAGTGATGTTGATACTACTAGTCCAGTGTTCACACTTAGAAAACCACCAGTCTACACTTATTCTCATGTAATTATATCATTTTACTTATAAAATGTGTGGCAAATTATTTGTCCTGACTCCATCTTCCCCACTCACCTAATCAGATAATGAAAAAAAAAATCACAAAAAATAAAAAATTGAATATATCAGTTATCTATTGTTAGGTAATAAATTACTCCAAAACTTGACTTAAAACAACAAAGGTTTACTAGTGCACAGTTTCTGTGAGGGAATTGGGAATGGATTAGTTGGATGGTTCTGGCTCAAGATCTTCCATAAAATTGTGCTCAAGCGATTGGATGGAGTTGTGGCCTCATTTCAAAGCTTAACTGAGGAAGGTCCTCTTTCAAACCCACAGAGGTGATCTTTGGCATGTCTCAATACCTCACCGGATATTGCCACAAATTTCACTTCCTCTTCACATGGACCTGTCAATCATATAGATGCATTAATGTTCTCAAAACATGGCAGCTAGATTTTCCCAGAGAAAATAACAAAAAGAAACAGTGAATGCCAAGATGGAAGTCACAGTTATTTATAACCTAATCTTAGAATTTATCACTTTTGCCATGCTGGTTTGTGTCAGTGACATAGACCAACTTTAATTCCATGTGGGATGGTGTATAACACTACATGAAGGTGTGACAAGTAGGGGCATAGCTCAGTAGATGCTGGCTGCCGCCCAAGACAGTGATAGAAAATGCAGGTGACCCTTTTAATGTAGAGTGTCTAGGGAAGATATTTGTGAGAAGATGCTATGAAAACCAAGATGTAAACAAAGAGAAACAGCCAACTGTGTAAAGACTTTAGAGTAGAACATTCAACGCACTAAGAAAAAGGGAGCCCTGACGTATAAAGGAGCTCAGTGTATTGAAGTGGAGAAAGTAAGTTAGTGTGGTTATAATTGGGCCTCCAAGGGTTGAGAGGGGCAGCCATCATTAGTAGCATCAACATTGATAACATTTCTAAAGCACCTACTATGCTCCCAGTCTTACAGGCAACATGAGGAAGAGAAAATACATCATTTCTAACTTCACAGAACTGACCTTCCAGATGAAGAATGTTTCCATGTTTTTCAACTAATAAGAAAGACATCTAGATGATTTAGTGTCTGTACGTTCCCATTACACATCCACCATTTCTTTTTCTGTGAGTTCAAATTATGTTCAATCAACTCATGAGTAAGGGTTTGAGAAAAAAAAATTATTATTCAGTTGCGGGAAGCTGAGGCTATGCCTTACATTCATCAGGATCTTTCCAAAACTGGAGCATAAAAATGTACAACCTAGAATCCTGAAAAAGCTGGAAACTACCTTAAAGACAATTCTATCCTTTTCTCATCACCTCTAACTTGATTTTTAAGGAAGAGAAAACTGAAACCAGTGAGCTAGAGAAACCAGTCCAAGGTCTCATAGCTCATTCAACAGACTTCCTTCCACTAATTGTATTAAAGAACTTAATAAGTACCCATCCCATGTAAGGGCTCAGAGTAGCAGACTAAACTCTGGTCTCAGGATTTCTAGGTCAACCTGGTTTCCACAGCCAGAAATGATCCAGAGGTTGCCTTCCGTGTGAGTGGGAGCAGAAAAAAATAAAAGGGAAAGGCTGGGAAGTGGCCCTCAGGCTCATCTCTCCTTAACCACAGGAAGGACACTTTCATCTACTTTGCATTAGGATTTTATAACTGTCCTCTGCTTAAAGAAGGTTGAAAGCCATTACATAACACTTCCCTTCCTTCTCTGTAAGTAAAGTCTAGAGATCAGCAAACCTCATCCCAAATCCAACAGCCCACTTATAGTTCTATGACCTGTAAACCAAGAATGGTTTGTGCATTTTCAAATGAAAAAAAAAAAAAAAAATCAAAAAAAGCATAGTATTTTGCTATAATTCTGAAGTAGATAAAATTAAAATCTCAGTGTCCACAAATAAAGTTTAGAATCCAGCCACACCCATCTGTTTAAGTGATGTCTAGGGCAGTGTTTATACTACTCTGCAGAGCTGTGTAGCTATGGCAGACCATCTGGCAGGCAACCTGAAATGTTTGCTACCTGGCCTTTTACAGAAATGCCTGCCAACCCCTGGCATGGGCAATTGTCCAATAGATGGCTAGATCTTTCTTTCACATCTTCTTTCCTTCTCTTTTTTTCTTTATCTGCTTCCCGAACACTTTATTATAAACATTCATTCAGAATATAGTTGACTACAACCCACAGTTCTGAGTTTTGATGCTAATGTGACCTGAGGACACTTAATGCTGTGGTCTCCACTTCCTGATTCAAACCATCCCATCTTCTTTTCTAACTTCCTGTAGTCAGTATAGCAAAAGGAGTTTGAGTGGATATCTCACCACTCCTCCCTACCCAGCCATTGAAACATCCACTAAATGACACTGGTTGCTCTTTTCCAGTCCTTATGGTCCATGAATCCCTGAGTTAAAGAAAGAGCATAGCTTAAGTGCATGGACAACTCCACCACACACAGCTACTTCAGCTCCCAACTAGCTCACTAGACGGGTGAAAATGGGAAGGGGAAAGTGGGAAAGATGTTGCTTATTCTTATGAAGGTATGGATTTCTAGAAAAGGTTCATTGCCATAGATATCCCAGCTCTAAAGAAGCATAGCCCTTACATGCATCACAAGTATCAGACAGTAAGATTCTTGCAAAGAGCTATTTGTTCTCACTATTAATCAAACATGTGCAAATTAAGACTCTTAAAATATCTCTTTTACTAAAATACTTTTAAGGGCAATTTAAAATTATAAAAATCAGTGTTTATAAGACTATTGGGGAAAAAGAAACACAATAACTTGGAGAAATTATTATTTTTTCTTATTTTTATTAAATCATAGCTGTGTATATTAATGCAATCATGGGGTACAATGTGCTGGTTTCATATACAATTTGAAATATTTTCATTGAACTGGTTAACATAGCCTTTGTGGCAGTTTCTTAGTTATTGTGTTCAGTCATTTATATTCTGCATTGAGTAAGTTTCACCTGTACCCTTCTAAGATGCACTGTAGGTGTAATTATTTAAGAAAACAAATCAGTAAAATAAATCAAGAGTAAATACAGTCATGCCTTTTGACAAAGGAGTTCTGGCTTCATTTTGAGGCACAAATTAAAAGAAAAAAGAGAAAATAAAAAGAAATTCCTTGTGTGATATTTACAGCTTGTTGTTTAACACAAAAGTCCCCAAATCTTCAATGTCTGGTAAGATATTTTGATATATGAAATTATAATAAATTAACCCAATGAAAATATCTTGAAGTCTTTAAAATGACTGTGTTTAAAGGTAAAAAAAAATTTTTTAAAATATTATTTAAGTAGAATTGTAAGACAGAGAACATTGTATATGAGTTGCAATTAATGTAAAAATATTCATACATCTGATTAAAATATGAGATATGAAGTTTCTAACAGTTCTTTCCTGTTAACCACAGGGAGAATGTAGGTGAATTTTTTTTTCTATTTTAATTTTTGAGACAGTCTTTGCAATGATGAAATCCTTTGTTTTGCTTATAATTCCACATTTTAAGAAAACAATATAAGAAAGAAAAAAAAAAGAAAGAATCTTCTGTATAACATCACTTTTAGAGACACTGCATTCAGAGAGCTGGACCATAACCTGCTGGAGTATCTCTGGTCCCCCCATGCAGAGACCCAAGTGGGAAGCAAGCGAGGCTCTACCCACGCAGTCTGGTGATGGTGACATGGATAGAGACGGATGCCCCTGACAGGAAGCAGAGACAGGGCCAATGAGAAAGTGACTCCACAGGGCCAGATGGTGTTTATTCAAGAGCTCATTTATTTGGATCAACTAACGTATGAAATAGCAGGGATTCTGACAAGGACATGTGATACCTCATTTCCTCGAAGATTAAGAAGCTGCAAATGAAGTCTCTGTTTCTGTCCTGAGAAGACAGCCCAAGGAAGGCAGAGTGAGGCTCAGATGGGGCCAAACCCTGAGCAAAGCCCAGCTTCCAGGGAAGCAGAAAGAAGTTTGCTATAAGCAAGGGGTTAAATTGTATCTCCCACTTCCTTGCCTTGCCAGAAAAAAAAAAAAAAGTGTTGAAGTCCGAATACCCAGTAGTTCAGAGTGCAACTTATTGGGGAATAATAGTCGTGACTGATGTGATTAGCTAAGGTGAGGTCAGACTAGAGTAGTGTGGACTCCTAGTCCAATGTAACCTCTGTCCTTGTGAAAGGAGAGCACACAGAGAGACACACACAAGGAGGATACCATGGGAAGACACAGACAGAGACACATACAAAGAGAATGCCAAGTGACAACAGAGGCACAGATGGAGTGACACATCTATCAGCCAAGTATGCCAATAATTGCCGCTGCTACCAGAAGCTGGGAAAGGTCAAAAGGCAGATTTCCCTAACAGGTTTTAGATGATGTATGACCCTGTTGGGCATTTGATCTTAAACTTTGAGTCTCCAGAACTGTGAGAAAATAAAATTTGTGTTAAGACATCCAGTGTGTGACACCTTTATGGCTTCCCCAGCTAGGAAACTAGTGCACTATGAAAATCCCTGTGGTTGAGTGAACCTGAGCCAGTGACTGTTTCTCTTATCTTTTGGATTGATGCCACTGGTCACAACTTGGGTCATTCCCATTCAAAAATCAAGTAGAAATAACCCAGCAATTGTATGCCCAGCTTAGACCCAAAGGAGGGTACACAAGGAAGAAATAGGTGCTCTGAGCCAGGCACCTTCTCCCCATAGCAGCAAAGGAGCTTTGACTAGCAGCTGGCAGAAGAGGGTAGAGAAGATTCTGGTGTCCAGACTTGAAGATGTAGAGTCAAGGGGTCAAGTACATGGATTCACAGTTCCAATCCCTGTTACACACCTCACCAGCTGTGATCTCTTGATAAGTTGTTATATTTAACCTCTCTCTGACTCAGTGGCCTTACTTATAAAATGAGAGCAATAACAGTTCCAACCTCACAGGGCTGTGGTAAGGAGTGGGTGGCTTAATAGTTATGAAGTGTTTAGAGCTGAACCCAGTACATAATGAGCTCATAACAAGTACTATCTCCCACCTTCCATGTATCTTATCACACATAATCTCTCAACTAACTATTCTATGGTATCAATCTTATTACATTATGAATAGATTTAAAAAAAAAAAAAAAACCTGAAGCTTAAGAGGCTAAAAACATAAATTAAAGAACATAGACAAATTAAGACAGCCTGGTAGTTAGAGACCCAGCTATGGCAAGGAGGCAGGGAACAGAGCAGGAATATGAGGTGAGAATCAGGAACCTTCTGGTGAAAACGGCTAACTGGAGACACAGTTGATTATCCAGTCACATAGTCCATCCTTTCTTTAATCCTCTGCTGTTCTCATGTCATAAATTTTGGTTTATCTGTCACCAATTTGCTGCACTACCTTTAGTAAGTTACCTTCATTTCCTAAACAGCAGGGTCTTCAGCCATGGCCCTGCTGACATTTCAGAATAGATAATTCTTTATTAAGGAAAGCTTTCCTGTGCATTTTGGGGCATTTAGTGGCATTTCTGGCCCCCACACACTAGTATCTAGTAGCACCTTCCCCTTAAGATAATAAAAATGTTCCAAGACATTACCAAATGTCCCCTGGAAAACAAGATTGTCTCCAGTTAACAATTATTGACCTACATGATAGAATTAAAGTACATGAGAAACTATCTCATTGAGCTATTCTGAGAAGTAACGTTGATTAATATGGGCTTTTTTAATCTTTAAGAAGAAACAGAAAACATTTCCAAATATAAGATATCATAAGACAAGTGAAATATCATTTATTTGTTGTCCCTTGCCAAGTGAAAGAAAGCAAGAAACATAAAACCTCTCTCCCAATTCAAAAAATCACAACCAAGCAGGGAAAGAAAGAAAGGTACAAAGACGATGAACATCAACAGGGTCTAGTGGCCTAAAATGAAATCACCCTCGATTGATCCAACAAAAGAACTTTACCAAGGAAGAAGGATATCAGCCACTTACTGAAGGGTGAGGACAGTTTCTTCAGGCAGAGATGGGCTTTCCAGTAGAGTGATAGTTGTCTACAAAGTAGAAGTCAGCCAAGGAAAAGACAAGGTGCTAAGCTAATTGAGATACCCTGAAATAACTTGTTTTTCCCTCTGTCTAGAAGGCTCCTCCCACTTTAGTTCAAAAACCCGATTGTTGTCATCCTTCAAGATGCAGCTCAGATGCCACCTCCTTCAAGCCTTTTATGAACAAACAAATTGGCAAGATATCCCTTCTCCTTGCTCCTCCTTGCTCCCTTGGTGTCTCTCATGGGCTGCCACGGGCTTGGGGGTGGAGGTGGTCAGTTCTTCACTGAGCAACTGAGAAAGGTTGTATGCACTGTAGGAAATGTAGCATTCATGACTCCCACTCTCTAAACATCAAAGATACTCCCATACTCTCTATCATTGTGACAACCAAAAATCTCCACCTTACTTTCCCAAATATCTCTAAGTGGCAATTCAACCTTCAGTTTAAAAACCACCTCCTAACACTTGCATTTTCCTGAAACTATATGTCTGTCTCCTCTGTGGACAGTAGCTCATTGAGTATGGGAACCATTAGTCTCAATCTGTTGTCATTCTGCTTCTAGGAATTAAATGCTGAGGGGATGGATCAAAAAGTAAATTTTTATATTCAGTTGTTTTCAAAGATATAACCTATGAAGCTCGGAAAGACAAGCAGCTTTACATGCCAAGCAAGTAGCAAGGAAGTGCTGCCCTAAACAAAAACCTCAAGGGTCTTTTATTGAACCAGGAAAAATCACATAAGGAACTTACAAAGTTAATTATAGATAGAAAAAAACCAAGAAGCTTTGCAACATCAGTGAATTGAGGAAACAGTGGAAAGAAAGACAAAAGAGATTATCATAAGATTATAAAGTAAAAAAGAAACAGTTGCAATGTCTCACAGACAAACTTTAACTTCCCTATTCTACACTGGTAATCTGTATCCTAACCTTTAAGTGATTTCAATTTTTTTTTTTTAATTAAATCATAGCTGTGTACATTGATATGATCATGGGGCATCATACACTAGCTTCACAGACCGTTTGACACATTTTCGTCACACTGGTTAACATAGTCTTCCTGGCATTTTCTTAGTTACCGTGCTAAGACATTTACATTCCACATTCATCAAGTTTCACATATACCCTTGTAAGATGCACTGCAGGTGTAATCCCACCAATTCCCCTCCCTCTACCCATTTCCCCCCTCCCTCCCCTCCCTTTCCCCCTTCCCCCTATTCTTAGGTTGTAACTGGGTTATAGCTTTCATGTGAAAGCCCTAAATTAGTTTCATAGTAGGGCTGAGTACATTGGGTACTTTTTCTTCCATGCTTGAGATACTTTACTAAGAA
>CAUYPK010065675.1:0-10570 GCA_963574355.1 Loris lydekkerianus | reverse complement strand
GTTTAAATCTTTTATCCAGTAAGAGTCTATCTTAGTTAATGGTGAAAGGTGTGGATCCACTTTCAATCTTCTATAGGTTGCCAACCAGTTTACCCAGCACCATTTGTTAAATAGGGAATCTTTTCCCCACTGAATGTTTTTCATTGGCTTGTCAAAGATAAAATAACGGTAAGTAGCTATTAATAGATTCATCTCTTGGTTCTCTATTCTGTTCCAGACATCTACTTGTCTGCTTTTGTGCCAGTACCATTCTGTTTTGATCACTATTGATTTATAGTACAGTCTCAGATCAAGTAGCGTGATTCCTCCTGCTTTGTTTTTATTGCTAAGTAATGTCAGAGGTTTTTATGATTCCATATAAACCAAAGTATTATTTTTTCAAGATCTTTAAAGTATGACAATGGAGCTTTAATAGGAATTGCACTAAAATTGTATATTGCTTTGGGTAGTATAGACATTTTAACAATGTTGATTATTCCCAGCCATGAGCATGGTATGTTTTTCTATCTATTAACATCTTTGGCTGTTTCTTTTCTTAGAGTTTCATAGTCTCTTTGTAGAGATCTTTTGCATCCTTTCTTAGGTAGACTCCCAAGTATTTCATCTTCTTTGGCACTGCTGTGAAAGGAATAGAGTCCTTGATTGTTTGTCGGCTTCGTTGTTGTTGGTATATATAAAGGCTATAGATTTATGGGTGTTGATTTTGTAGCCTGAGACATTGCTATATTCCTTGATCACTTCTAAAAGTTTTGTAGTAGAATCCCTAGTGTTTTCCAGATATATGATCATATCATTAGCGAAGAGTGAAAGTTTGATCTCTTCTGACCCTATGTGAATACCCTTGATCGCCTTTTCTTCCCTAACTGCAATGGCTAAAACTTACATTACAATGTTAAAGAGCAATGGAGACAATGGGCAACTTTGTCTGGTTCCTGATCTAAGTGGAAATGATTTCAATTTAACTCCATTCAACATGATATTGGCTGTGATTTCAATTTAACTCCATTCAACACGATATTGAGTTTAAACTTAAACTCTATTAGTTTAAGAAATGTCCCTTCTATACCCATTTTCTTAAGTGTTCTGATCATAAAGAGATGCTGGATATTATCAAAAGCTTTTTCTGCATCAATTGAAAGAATCATATGATCCTTATTTTTTAGTTTGTTTATGTGTTGAATTACATTTATGGATTTAAATATATTGAACCAGCCTTGAGACCATGGGATAAATCCCACTTGGTCATGGTGTATAATTTTTCTGATGTGTTGTTGGATTCTGTTTGTTAGGATCTTATTGAGTATTTTAGCATCAATATTCATTAGTGATTTTGGTCTATAATTTTCTTTTCTTGTTGGGTCTTTCCCTGGTTTGGGGATCAAAGTAATGTTTGCTTTGTAGAGTGTGTTGGGTAATATTCCTTCTTTTTCTATATTTTGGAAGAGGTTTAGTAGTATAGGTACTAGTTCTTCTTTAAAGGTTTGGTAGAATTCTGACATAAAGCCATCTGGTCCTGGCTTTTCTTTTTAAGGAGATTTTGTATAGTTGATGCTATTTCAGAAGTTAATATAGGCCTGTTCAACATTTCCACTTCATTCTGGATAAGTCTTTGTAGGTGGTGTACTTCCAGGTATTGGTCGATTTCTTTCGGATTTTCATATTTCTGAGAGTAGAGTTTCTTGTCTTATTTATTAAGGATTTTTTGAATTTCTGAGGGATCTGTTGTTATTTCGTCGTTACCGTTTTTGATTGATAAAATTAGAGATTTTACTCTTTTTTCCTGTTTAGGTTGGCCAAAGTTTTATCTATTTTATTGATCTTTTCAAAAAACCAACTTTTGGATTTATTAATCTGTTGTATAATTCTTTTGTTTTCAATTTCATTTAGTTCTGCTCTTATATTTGGTATTTCTTTTCTTCTGCTGTGTTTGGTGTTGGAGTGTTCTTCCTTCTCCAGTTGCTTGAGAAGTCCCAGTAAGTTATTAACTTCCTCTCTTTCTGTTTTCTTGAGGAAGGCATGCAGTGCTATAAATTTTTCTCTTAGAATTGCCTTTGAAGTATCCCAGAGGTTCTGGTAATTTGTGTCTTGATTGTTGTTTTGTTCCAAAAATTTGGTGATTTCCTTCTTAATCTCACCTATAACCTGTGTATACTTCAGCATAAGGTTGTTTAGCTTCTGTGTGTTTGTATGGGTATGCAGATTCCTGTTGTTATTGAGTTCAACTTTTGTTCCATGATGGTCTGAGAAGATGCAAGGAATAATTTCTATTTTTTTAAATTTGCTGAGGTTAGATTTGTGACCTAGGATGTGGTCAATTTTGGAGTATGTTTCGTGGGCTGCTGAGAAGAATGTGTATTCAGTTTTGTTGGGATGAAATGTTCTGTAGATGTCTGTTAAGTCCAGATGTTGAATAGTTGAGTTTAAATCTAAGATTTCTTTGCTTAGCATCTTTTTGGAGGATCTATCCAGCACTGCTAGAGGAGTGTTAAAATCTCCAACTACTATGGAAGTGGAGGAAATCGAGTTGCTCATGTCTGTTAGAATTTCTCTTATAAATTAAGGTGCATTGTGGTTGGGTGCATAAATATTAATAATTGAGATCTCATCATATTGAGTATTACCTTTAACAAATATAAAGTGTCCATCCTTATCCTTAATCATTTTGGTTGGTTTAAAGCCTATTGTGTCTGCCAACAGGATTGCAACACCTGCTTTTTTCTGCTTTCCACTTGCCTGGAATATAGATGACCATCCTGTCCTTTCACCTTGAGTCTATATTTATCTTTTAATGTAAGATGCAATTCTTGGATGCAGCAGATATCTGGCTTTAGTTTTTGTATCCAGTCAGCCAACCTGTGCCTCTTTAGAGGACAATTTAAACCATTCACTTTAATTGAGAGTATTGATAAGCCTTTGAAGAGTCCGGTGGACATTTTTAATCCTTTTGGAAGTGTGCAAGTTGGAGTTTGAACAAAATTTTCTAGGTGGGTTTACTTTTGTGGTGGAGGATTATTCTGGTCTTTATGGAAGATAGGTCTGAGAATATCCTAGAGAGCTGGTTTAGTTATGGCAAATTTCTTCAACATGTGAATGTCATTGAAGTATTTAATTTCTCCATTATAAATAAAACTCAGTTTAGCTGGGTATAGGAGTCTGGGTTGAAAGTTATTTTGGTTTAGGAGATTAAAAGTCGATGACCATCCTCTTCTAGCTTGAAAGGTTTCAGTGGAGAGATCTGCAGTAATTCTAATATTCTTCCCCTTGTAGGTAATGATTTTCTTTCGTCTGGCAGATTTCAGAATTTTTTCCTTCATATTAACTTTAGTGAAATTGATTATGATTTGTCTGGAGATGTCTTATTCGGGTTGAGTCGTGCTGGAGTTCTGAAACTGCTATCTGAATTTCAGAATCTGTTCGCATGTCTGGAAAGTTCTCCTTCATAACTCATGAAGAAGACACTGTGCCTCGTAAAACCACTTCATCACTTTCGGAGAGCCCTATAGGATAAATATTGGTTTTCTTTGAATTATCCCAGAGCTCTCTGAGAGAGTGGTCTATTTTTGCCCTCCATTTCTCTTCCTCTTTGAGAATTTGGGAGCCTTTGAAAACTTTGTCTTTAATGTCAGAAATCCTTTCTTCTGCTTGCTCCATTCTGTTGCTGAGGGATTTGACTGCGTTTCCCTGATCTTTGAGGGATGCAACTTTTTGTCTCAATGTGTCAAAATCTTTGGTCATTTGGTCTTTGAATTTGTTGAATTCTTGAATTATATTTTGGGTTACTGCTTGGAGTTCTAATTCGATCTTATTTGCTATTCATATTCTGAATTCGATTTCTGACATCTCAGCTATTTGTTTGTGCATGGGATCTAGTGCTATACCTGCCCCATTGATTTTTGGGGGAGTTGATCTACTCTGATTATTCATATTGCCAGAGTATTTTTGTTGATTTCACCTCATTATTGCTTTTCACCATTGCCTCTGGCTGTCCTCAGAGTTGGGGAGGTGTCTGTCCCTGAATAGACCCCAGCAGGGTCACTCTATTGTTGCTGGATCTTTGTAGGGAGTGACCCTGTGTAGTTCCTCTGGGGCTGCTCCAGCTAGGGAGTTCTGGTTGTGGAAGCAGCTCCGGTGTGTGAAACACTCGGATCCAGCAACAGGGCTGGAGGTGGTGCGCATGGTTCTGGCAGTGCCTGGTGCCCAGTGACTTTGGCAGAGAGAGCCCAAGGCTCTAGCAGTCTCTCGCCAGGAGAAGGGCTCTGCGCAGAGGCAGGTAGGGCTCTAGAGGGCATGCGGCTACCAGAGTTTCTGGTCAGACAAGCGGGCCAGTGTGGAGTCTGGGAGGGCACAGGAGGGAGGACGCAGGGTTGCACTGTTCCTGGTCAGGGCATGCAGAGGCCAGGTGGGTGCGCATCGTGGGTCGAGGGTCAAGGCACATCTCTTATGGTGGTCCAGGCGGTGCCAAGCCCAGGAGTTTGAGGTTGTTATGAGCTGTGATGTCACAGCACTCTACCCAGGGCAACAGCTCAAGGCTCCAGTGTGCCAAAACCATCTCACTCTGCCCCTAAGGATTAAGGCTGTAAGGCAGCTCTGTTCCCACCTGTAGGCTGCTCACTCACTAGGTTAGTAGGTCCCACCTGATTCTTGTTCTGGGACCCTGAGGGCAGAGCTTGCTGGGGCAGTTCTTTTACAATGGCTTCCTGCGCCCAGCTCAGTAGTTCATTCTGGGGCCCCAGAGAATGCCCAGAGTTCTCCACACTCCTGATATAGCTCTCCCCAAGGCAGTTCAACTGAGTGCCAAGTCCAAAAACACCAAAACAGTTCACAGGTAAAGCATTTCCGGTTTTCAGTCTCACTGCTGCTTGAATTTATGGTTGCCGGCAGGATTAGGTGGATCAAACACACGCAACAGCTTGCCAGTTTTCCACTGTTTTTGTCCTCCTCTTGGGATCCAGAAGTCCCTTGCTGACTCCCTGTATCCTCAAAGGGATGATTGTAGGCAGATCCCACCAGCCAGAGATGCCTGGAGTCTTATCTCCCCAGACTCACTGTTAGCAGTTGCAGGGAAGCTGTTACCGGCCGCCATCTTTAATCCTCTCCTTGGGTTATTAATTTTGAAGCATGGCACATTACAAAGTAAGAAGCAGAGAAGCAGCCAGAGCAACTGTAGTTGGGGTCACTGCTGGGTGACCTTGCCCTCCTCGTACTTCCATTAATTCAGAGGGAAAAAGAAGGCTTGGACTAAATAATCTTGAAGTGTTTTTTTTTTTTTTTTTTTTTTTTTTTTTTTCTGTTTAGTTCATCATCTGTGACTCTGAGCACAAATAATATAGAAAAGCTCTAGTCCTGGAAAAATGCAAATGCTACCATGATATATACTAATTAATTAATATTAACTAATTGCTAATTAATATTCTCACATATGAAATATTCCTATCCTCGAAGAAGTTAGAGTGGGAACTGTGGATTTTTCTACCTTTGGACACTATGCCCTTAGCAGCAACAGCAACAGAAACTGCCCTGAAGCTTAGTAACAATACATGAGGAGATATGCCTATTCTTTTCTAGGGATAGATTATTACCCCCAACTTAGAACTCACATGAGTTCACAATTTCAACAGGAAAAATGACCCTGTATCATTTCTTCTCCACCTCCCAAATTTTAATTTGTAGGATCAGCTAAAACAGTGAGTAGGTATAGTGTACAGGCAGAGAGAAGTTGTGTTAGAGAATTTCATATCTATTCTCAGTGTTGTAATTAGGAAGAGATAGTACTGTGAGGCTCTACTTTCAGCAAAGTCCTGACCATTTTAACCCCAATGTAAATCATAGGAAATAAAGCTTTGTTCTATGAAACTATGGAGGCATTTACTAAGTGGTCCATTATTTTAGAAAAATTTTGATTGGCCATAACTACAGAGTGTGCCAAATATATATATAATATACAACATATTATATACTTATACATGTGTATATATGTACACAAATTTTAATCAAGGACTTGTATTTTTCTTTTGTAATCAGTATATATTATTACAAGTCATGTTTGACCTCTTGTAATTGCAGAAGTCAAACATGACTTGAGTATTACAATTTTTTTTTTTTTTTTTTTTTTTTTGGCAGTTTTGGCCGGGGCTGGGCTTGAACCCACCACCCCCGGTATATGAGGCCGGCACCCTACTCCTTGAGCCACATGCTGCCAGAGTATTACAATATTAACACAGTTTTTTACTTCCTTAAAACATGTATATATTTTTTGGCACCTTCTGGATTTTTTCCCATGAGTCCTGGAGACTTCTGTACAAGGAACATCAGTGTCCCTAAAAGTTGCACTGTCAGCAAATGGGAAAAATGCACATATAACACTCTGCATGGAGCGTGCATGTGCATGTATGTGTGCTTATAGTGTGTTTAATTCTGTACCACAGGCCTTAGAGAACATGAGGTTTGTCACAATAATTCTGAACTTCTTAAAAGTTTTTTGGGGAAAAGAATAGGGGGAGAAAGAATACAATAACCAATGTTTAATTAAACAGTCCAACACGAGAGATGTTGGAATGGAAATAACATGCAAGGAAAGGTCAGTTCTATAAAATCGGGGGGGATGAAAATTATTCCTTATATGAGCTTTCCTGAAATAAATAAAAAACTGAAGTGTATATACATTTTTCTTCAGTGGTCTTTGTTATAGTACAATTAACAGTTGGAGTAATGTCAATTGCTGTTGCTCCTGTAATAAACTTCATTGGATTTTTTAATTACTCTCCTTAGTCTTATTTTAGTCTAGTATTAGAGTAAAAAAAGCTGCTGGAAACATGGAATTGTTATTTATACTTTACCCCAAAAGACTGAGAATTGACACAAAAAGACCTGAACTAATTCTTTTTATATGGAATAATCATACCCCTCTGAAAATCCTAACTTGTCATTTAACAATAGAAGCAGAGTTTCTGCTTCTCCAGAAGCCTGAACTAGGGTTTTAGTCCAGGCTGTTCAAAGAACACTGCATCTTATGGGTGAACACAAGTTCAGAGTAGGGCGTCTTCTGAGTGGGGCTACCTCCTTCTTGAAAAACACAAGATAAAATTTTAATAAAACATGTCTCCTTTCTTTTTTACTTTGTGCCTACAACAACAAGTTGCCCTCCAAATTCAACATTCCCTTTTTTCATGCTACTTAAATAACTTCAAAGTCAGTGTGAACCAAGAGTGGAGGACACAGCTTTCCAATGCAATCAATGTGCTGCTTAAATCATGCATTAGCGCTGCTGTCCTATGTTCCAAACAGGACCTTAGATAATGCTTGAAAGACAAACAATATATATTGTTGGTATATTGAGAGACTGCACTTCCTAGTTACTCAATACTTACATCTGAAATTTAAAATTGCATTATTTTTTATTGACATATAATATTGTACATATTTATGGGATACACATGAATATTTATTGCATGAATAGATTATATAATGATCAAGCCAGGGAATTAGGGGTATCGATGTTCATGATAAATGATCCTTGAGCACTTATCTTTTTTTTTTTTATTTGTTTGTTTTCTGAAACAGAGTCTCAAGCAGTCACCCTTGGTAGAGTGCTGTGCTATTACAGCTCACAGCAACCTCAGACTCTTGAGCTTAAGCGATTTTCTTGCCTCAGCCTTCCAAGTAGCTGGGACTACAGGTACCCACCACAATGCCTGGCTATTTTTATGTTGCAGTTATCACTGTTGTTCAGCAGGCCTGGCCTGAGTTTGAACCCATCAGCCTCAGTGTATGTGGCCGGCATCCTACCCACTGAGCTACAGGTGCTGTTGATCCTTGAGCATTTATCATCTGTGTATTAGAAACATTTCAAGCCTCTCTTCTAGCTATTTTAAAATATACAACACCGTGTTGCTAACTGTGGTCAGCCTACTCTAGTATTGAATATTAGAACTTATATCTCCTATCTAATTGTACATTTGTACAAGTTCTCCTCCCATATACTCATCCCAGCCTCTAGTATCTATCATTCTTTCCTCTACCTCCATGAGATCAACTTTTTTTTTAATTTTAATTTTTATTTTTATATATCCATGTGTTAATTAGGTTTCCATTATTTTGCCTTCATAAAATTAAAAAGACGTAAAATTTAATAACAATAAAAATGTTTAAGATAAGGATTAGAAACAAAAACCTTGTAGAGAACAAATGAACATAAATACATTCAGAAAAAAAATCAGACAATTGCTTCATCAAAATATTAAGCAATAATAATAATAATAGACTGAAGCCAGCTTTCCACAGAGGCTCCCATCCAGAAGGACAGTTAAAGGACAGAAATTTAGCAAGTAACCTGGTGGATTAGAGCTGCACCAAGAGGGAAGGTTGATGAACACACATCAACCCTGCTGAGGCAAGCTAAGACCCCCAGGATACAAACAAAAGGTACAAAATCCATCACCAAGTGGACGGGAGTCCCCTCCCCCATGAGAATGGCTTGGAGTGCCCCACAAACAAATGAGCAGAATTCAAAGGTCCTCACTACACTCCACAGGAGAGACCCTCTAAAAACTGAACTACCTCCCCTACTAGGGTGCCATGGCATTCTCCTGCCAGGCATAATACTGTATATATTCTCTACCTGCAATTCTGAGGTCCTAGCACTCCCCTCCAATCTCACTCTGAGGTCTGGAGGTCTGTCCCCCAGGAGTTCTGGGTGATTTCTCGAGGGGTGTGGACATGACCTAGACTGCAGTTGGTCAGTGCTGATTCTGCTGCACGGGAGGGAGGAAAGAACGGTCGGCTTAGAGGGAATCACACTGGAGCAGAGGTGCCCCAGGCACAGAGCAGCAGCCGTTTTTGGCAATGGTAGGGCCTACTCCCAGATATTCTGAAGCCATATCCCCTGTCTCCCTGGGCAACCAGAGGAGTCTTGGCATCTTCTCAGGTGGCAGCCACCTTGGAACAGATCTGGGACGGACACAGGCCCTGTGAGTAAAGGGTTTGCCTGAGGTGGTACCGGCCTAGGTGGAGCGCGGGGACTAGAAAACGCATGTGCAGAGCTGAGAAATTCCCAGGGTGGAGCTGACCCAGAGGACCACTTTACTGAGCCTAAGACACACCCAGCCCTCAGGGGATCATCAGCCTATAGACAAATGAAGGCAGGAGGCTAGAACTGACAGCTAACTGAATGCAAACCTGCAGGAGCAAAGACTGGGCCTGAGGCACAGGCTCTGGGAACTCAAAACAGCTTCTCTTCTACAGGGGAATTTAGCAGGGACAGAAACAAATTCCTACAAACTTGTTCTGTTCTGTTCTGTCAGTAACATCAATCTGGGGTGGGGCTGGAACTGAGTGAACACCCCCCAGCATCCATCAAGCACCCGAGGTTGCCAGACCTCACCTCCTTCTGCTGGATAGAGGCAGAGCAAAGTGGCCTGGCTGAGCAAATATAGATTTCCTTGTGATTCAGGCAGGTGCAAACGCCTGGAATATCTGTTCACTAGAGGTAACAGGGTCACAGCCCTGCAGGGCTATCAGCAACTGGGTGTGACAGAGGTGCAAGGTGGGGAAGGAGGCGTCAACCTTCCAAGACTAATCTATTTTCTGGGTGGGTCTTCCTGACTTCATGGAGCACTGGAGCAAGTCATATCTGAGTTGTCACCAGACCCCTGTGATACAGTTGCCAGAGACCTTTTAAACTCTTCCACCTGAGACAGGTGCTGACTGAGACAATTGATTTGGACCTTCTGAACTGAGCCAATCACCTGAGGACTATTCAAGTGGTGCCCTGGGTGTGTGGTTGTAGAAAGGTTTCCTTTTCCTTTTCCAATTGTTGCCTGTGGGAGGCAGGGTGACTTAATTGCTGGTATTTATCCACAGCTGACACTTCAACCCAGAGTAACTGTTTCACTAGGGTCAAACAGAGACCAGCTGAAAACAAGACCTAACCACTTAGCCCCACCACAATCAAAACAGGTACTCAGTTTCTCAGGCAGTAGCACTGTATGGCTCCTCAACAAAGCTCCAGGGGAAAAATCAAATAGTGTAAAATAATCATGGGGCAGAATCAGCGGAAAAACTCTGGTAATATGAATAACCAGAATAGATCAACCCCCCCAAGGAAAGATATCGCAGACGTGAATGAAGATCCCATTCATAAACACCTGGTCGAGATGTCAGAAATTGAATTCAGAATTTGGATTGCAAACAAGATTAATAGAATGGAGGAAAATTTGGAATCAGAAATTCGAGGAGCAATTCAAAAGTTGGACTAGAAATTCAAGAAGAAATTCAAAAGTTGTCTCAAGACTTTAATGAATTGAAAGACAAAACCACCAAAGATTTTGATGCACTGAAGCAAGAATTTGCAGCCCTCAAAGAGCTGAAAAATACAGTAGAATCCCTCAGTAACAGCGTGGAGCAAGCAGAAGAAAGGATTTCTGACATTGGAGACAAAGCCTTTGAACGCTCTCAAACTCTCAAAGAGGAAGACAAATGGAGAGCAAAAATGTATCATTCTCTCATAGAGCTCTGGGATAATTTGAAGTAGACTAATATCCACCTCATTGGAATCCCTGAAAGTGATGAAGTG
>CAUYPK010065674.1:0-11844 GCA_963574355.1 Loris lydekkerianus | reverse complement strand
CGGTAATTTTGGCCCCTCTTTTTTCCGGTGATTTCCCTTGGTCTGTGCCTTTTCCTTATCCTGCTAACCCCCCCCCCCCCCCCCGACCCAAGAGATGTAGGACTTCATCTCTTTAATAACCACTTGAACTGCTTCTTCCCCCTGTTTCATTGTCACGCTCCTTTGCTGAGGCCAAGTCTTTTCCGGCCTGAATGTTTATGAGTCTCCAAATCACTTCTGCTCTACTCTAGCAAGCGCCATGCTACCTGGAAAGAGGCTGTCCAGCGTGAATCAGAGGACATGTGCCTGCTGGGAACCCAACAGCTCCTACTGCCTGCTGGACAAAGCCCAGGCCCTGTTCCCCAGGACACAGGACACAGCGTGATACAGCTCCTAAGGCCGCACCCTGAAATCCTACCTGACCAGGGGTGGTTGTTATAACACACCTGCTCTTTTATACCCCCATGTCTCGGTATGTTACTTACGGGGACACCCTGCCTCACAGGATGGCCTGGACGCGCCTATCTTTCCTTCCTCCTGGAAGCCTCTCAATGCCAATGGGTAGATGGGTCTGTGTTGTTACATGCCTTGTACATAGGTGCCTGGGTGCACCGTTTGTCATAGCGTATTTCAAATATTTGTCTGCACCTTTGAATCCCACCTCGGATCATTGGCTCCTTGAGCGTAGAAATGGGGGTTTTGTTTCTTTCTGATTCTCAGTGCCTGGCCCACTGTGTTACCTAAAAGCATGTTGAACAAAAGCATTTCTTTAATTAACATCTTTCAGCTTTTCTCCATGTTGCCATTGTTTTTCTGATTATTTACCAAACTGGGGCTCTGAGCAAGATCATCCATTGAGGGTTTCAGAGCTGACAGCAGCTGTCCTTAAATCCATTTGTATTTTTACCTAGGGGCTGCCAGTATTTTAAATTCCTTCTTTGTGTTTCTCTATATATCAGCAGTATCTGGAGAAGTAGTCTGTGTTGGGTGAAAGATCTTTACAAACAAGTACATTTTGATGTGAAATGTCCTTTGGGACAATAACCAGCTAAGAGAGGATGCAAATTTACAATCAGAGCGTTTTACTTTGCTTCCCACTTGCCTCTCTGGGAAGAATTTTGAACAGTGCAGCAGGAGGTTAGAAATCAAGGGTTCCGTTTCATTTTGCCACTGAGCCTGTGTGCGCTTGCAAACAATTACAAAACATTTTCTTCTACTTTCTTTCTTTTTTTTTTGCAAGCATCTCAGCCTCTCTAAAGAAGTCCACAGGGAAATACAGCCGGTCCTCTTTTCCACGTGCACAGCCTAACTGGCTAATGGCCAGGTTGCTATTTGCAAAAGGGACATCTTTCAGCAGAATGAGGACACTGGCCCACCCTCTGGAGGGCTGCAGATGCCCTTTTCATTTTTAATGAAGAGCATCTAATTGGCTAAACGTTGGCACTTTCTTAGTGTGGGCAACGGTCTGGGTTGCAGAACCACAGGCATGAGAGAGAAACACACCAAATTGACTGGGGCCTGTGTCTACTGGCACATGCTGGCAGTCATTAAAAATGAAGTGAGAGCCTATTTAATGGATGGAAGGATATTTACAGTGGATATGTGAAAGGATAGGGGATATATACAGCACACACAGCACTATACAGCCCCATTTTGAAAAGCATAAATCCATGTGCACAGAAAGAAAGCCTAGGAATTTATAGGGCAGCGTGTTAGTCTCTGGATGATGGGGCTTATATTATCCTTTCTGCCTACCTGTATTTTCAACTTTTCCAGAATAAGTTGAGTGACAGTTTGAGATAAGAGCAACAGAGGTTATTAATAACAAAACTACCCCTTCACCAGCCCCAGCAACAGCCCATGACTCTATGAATGCCCTTTAGCTTTCTAGGTTCCCTGAACATTCCTGAATTTTCCATTGGTCTGTTTAGACATAAGCATAGGTCTCCGAAAGGACATATGGCAAGGCCTACGAGGCGGTGAGTAAAGGGGAAGGCTGGGCTGGGCAGGGTGAACACAGCCACAAGCAGAGAATCTCGGGGACCCTCAGACCTGACCCAAGGACCCATTCCCATCCTTAAAACACTGTTTATCATTCCAGTGATTTGTACATTGATCTTCTCAGACCAAGAAGAAACAGCCCTGTGGGGAAAGCATCACCCAAGTCTTTGCAGTCTTGTGTAGGGGACCCTCCTTGGCTGAGTGCTTTACAAATTCCTAGGGAGAACTCTGTGAGCAGGTTCCCTGCCATCGTGATAGGCAGAAATCAGAAAGGCCCGGGGTCAGCATACAACAGTCATTGCTGGGGACCAAGGGTGGAATTCCCATCTGAAGATGTCAGAACAACTTTGTCTCTATCTCAAAGGGATTAAGCAGACACTGTGTTGTCTCAACAGCCTCTGACATGAAGCAACTGGGACAAACTCCTCCCTGGATCCCTTGTTCCTGACTTTGACAGTGAAAGTGGTGGCAGGCTGTTACAGGGGCCCAAGGTTGACAGCACAAAGAAGGAACTTGAGCCAAAGGCAGGAGTTAGTAGAGATGAGCCCATCAAGGGCTGTTGAATCAATGTCATTTTAATTCATTTCCAAAGGGGCAAGTAGGACTCGGGCCCCTCCCTCTACGCAGCCCCCCCCTCCCCAAATCTTCCTAAGCACTTCCAGTCTGTTCTGAGGGCCGAGGTCCCGATGCCACAGCATACAACGCTTCCCACTGACTGCCTCTTCCTCTACCCGCCTGTGCCCACCTGTGACCCACCTAGCTGCTGAACTTCCCTGCTTCCTGTGTACCCCTCCCCAGGTTTCCTTCATTCTGTCTTCCCTGTTTTCTAAATTTCATTCTTTTTATACAAAGCCCTCAAGATGCTACTCACTGCCTCCTGGTTCTGAGCTGGAAGGTCTTTTGGGTTCCCTGGTACTTGGTCTTCTTTTTTTTTTTAAACAAATGTTATTTTTATTTATTTATTTATTTATTTATTTATTTATTTATTTATTTATTTAGACAGAGTCTTACTATGTCACCCTCGGTAGAGTGCTTTGATGTCACAGCTCACAGCAACCTCAAACTCTTGGGCTTAAGCTATTCTCTTGCCTCAGCCCCTAAGTAGCTGGGACTACAGGTGCCCACCGCAACGCCCAGCTTTTTTTTTTGTTATTCTTGTTGTTTGTTTAGCAGGCCTTGGCTGGGTTTGAACCCACAAGCCCAGGTGCATGTGGCTGGCGCCCTAACCACTGAGCTATGGGCACTAAGCCACAAGTATTATTTTTAGTCTTTGCAACAACTCTGCATTGTAGGTGGAGTTTATAGTTGGGGAAACTGAGGCCTAAAAGAAGACCAACAACTGGCATAAGACCATACAGCCGGGAAGTGGTAAAGCAGAGGCCTTGACTGTGCCTGACGGCTTCCAAGTTCTCCGCCACACACCCGCCTGCGGCCCCTTCCTAAGGGTGTTGTTTGTTAAAGGTCTTCTTGGAGCCAATTCTTTACCAGGCATGTTCCATTACCATCACTGAACTTTTTTTCACTCATTTCATCCATTCATTCAATACGTAGAGAATACGCCCCATGCTCCCTTCAAGGCAGAGAGAGGAGTTGCTCTTTTAGCTCTCCACAGGCGCCCTGGACAGACTCACTGACCGGGCACAGAAGGCAGGACAGGTGCGTGGCCAGCCTGCCTGTGGACCTCCTGTAATGGGGAGGCACCGTAACCCTCTCTTCCTCAGTCCTCCCAGCTGTCCTGGGAGGTGGAGTCCATTCTCCCTGGGTTGTGATGAGGACTTAGTCTCTGAGGCGGAAGCAGAGGTGGAGAGGGTGGAGACCAGGAAGATGACGGGGGGCTTGTCAGCACATCCTGCTTGGGTCTCCAGCCACCACTGCATTGCATAACGCAATAATTCAACAACCACCAGAAAATGATACTGTACAAGTAACGTCACGGCAACTACAAAGAACTGCAAAAAAGAAGGCGCATTTCAAGATTCAGACACCATCTCATTTGTATGTGTGCGGGAGGAAAGGACGTTGCTTTGCACGCATGTTGCTGGGGACGTTCAGCATCCCTCCTCTGAGCAGCAGCTGCTCTCCCTGGAGGTTGCCTGAGTCCTTGGACGATGCTGACATGCCCTTTACCGTTCTGCTCACACGCCTGCTGCCGGGATCCCTTCTGACAGACAGCAGGGGCCAGGGGAGAGACTGGGGAGAAAATGGAGCTGTGTTTTCTAATGACGCTGTTGCAAGAAGGTTCCCTCCTGTGCACGGATTCCCCAGCTGGCTCCGAATGAAGGCCAGGGAGCCACAGCCCTGAGACTTTGATGGAGGAGCAGTCCCACTTTGTTTCCCTGGACCTTCTGTGAGGCTCTCCCTTGGGGACCTGCGACCTGCCCCCTTTCATGCTGTGCTCCTCTCTCCCTTTCTTCTAGGATGGGAGCTTTGAAACCACCCAGCATAGACGTTTGTAACTGAAATGTCTGATGTGAAGGGACACATCCTGCAGGGTGGTGGGGAGACTGACGGAGAAACTGGTTGGCCATGACTGTTGTCCCTATTTCCCTTGGAGAAAGCATTTTATGGTTTTCTGAAGTTTTGTATGATTGCAGAGGAAATGATAATTCGGGCAAATTCTCCCAGTAGCAAATGGAACTCTGCACTTTGGCAAGCTGAGAAATGATTTAGTAAAAAGATCACAAGTGGTTCCCTTGTTTGCCCCACATGCCCACTGAGCGGCATCTGAGACCCCGGAGCTTTGCTGGTGTCCCTCAATGAGAGACAGGCAACTTTTCCTTCCTTTCTCTCCTCCCTGGATGGAGAGAGAGACCCAGAAGCAGCAGAGTGAGGGGGAGAAAAAGGAGGGAAAGGAAAAGACTCTGCCTCTTCCTGAGCTAGGGGTAGGGTGGGTCAGAGAGAGCTTTGAATTGGATGGGAGCAAAGTTTTATGTATTTTTTTTTTTTTGAAACAGAGTCTCAAACTGTTGCCCTGGGTAGAGTGCTGTGGTGTCATAGCTCACAGCAACTTCCAGCTCTTGGTTCATGTCATGTGCTTGCCTTACTTTTTCTATTTTTAGTAGAGATGGGGTCTCGCTTTTTTTTTTTTTTTTTGCTCAGGCTGATCTTGAACTCCTGAGTTCTAGCGATCCACCCACCTTGGTCTCCCAGAGTGCTGGGATTGCAGGTGTGAGCCATCTTGCCTGGTCTGTATGTATGTATTCTTGAGGTAAAATTTACATACAAAGAAGTGTGTGGGTCTTCAGAGTACAAATGAATACATTTTGACAAAGGGATATAACTGTGTAACCAACACCTCACTGAAGATGTAGAATATTTTCATCTCACCATGAATTTATCTTGTGTTTACTACCAGTGAATCATCACCCCCACAGGCAACCACTGTTTTGATTTTTCTCACCATGAATTAGTTTTGCCTTTTCTGAAATTCCCTATTTTTTGTGTGTGTGTCTGGCTTCATTCATTCGACATGAAGTTTCTAATGTCCATCCATATTGTTGCATGTACAGGGCAACGCATTCCCTTCTTACTGCTGAGTTATGTTCAGTTGTATGGATATACCACATTTTACATCCATTTTCCTATTGATATTGATGGACATCTGGGTGTGTCCATTTGTCGACTATTATGAATAAAGCTGGCACAAACTTTGCATAAATTTTCTTATAGACATATGTTTCCATCTTTCTTATGTAGACACTTAGCAGTAGAATTGCCACTAGGTATATGTTTAAATTCCTAAGAAATTGCCAGTTTTCCATAGAGATAATAGCATTTCATACACCTGACAGCAATGTTTGGGAGTTCAGGTTGCTCCACCACTTTGCCAACATTTGATGTTGTCAGTTTTTGTTATTTTGAGCCATTCTAATGAGTGTGAGATGGTGACCACTTCATTGTGTTTAATTTGCCCCTTGGTGACTAATGATGTTGAGCAACTTTTCATTTGCTTATTCGGTATTTGCATATCTTTCATGAAATGTTGGGTCAAGGCTTTTGCCCAGAGGATAAAGTTCTGATTTGGCCTGGACTGGCTTTTTGGCTTTAAAACAGGATTTGGCAAGTGATCAGACAGTTGAGGAATCTGTTGGGAAGGGGGCTAGAGCTCTAATAAAACACATTTAAAAGGAAGTGGTTAGAGATCATTGGAGCTACTTCCTGATTATAGACAGATTTGGGGAGAAAAATTTGGTTAACAAAGGAGAGGCAGTTCCTCATGACACTTGGCTTTAAGTCATGGCTTTGCCAATTTCCATTGTGTGCCACTTTATTGGTAAAACATTGGTCCTCTCTGAGCTCAGTTTTCTAATCTGTAGACTGAAAATGATCAGGCCGTGTAGGCGTGGGAAGACTGTAGGAAATAAGATATTTGAAAATGCTCAGGAGTGCAGGAAATTACATAAATATTAAGTCATACGATGGAGGCCTGCCCTATCTGACACCTTCTTCTTCAATATTCCTTAAGATGCCTTAAATTCCTATTGAACAAGACCATATTTTTCTTCTCTCTGCTTGAACGATGAGTCAGTTGCTCATCTGGAATGTGGGAGGAGTGGACTGTTTTCTGGATTATGTCCTGATGCCTGGGAGCTTAGCACCTTAGGCAGGTAAGCTGTCCCCTATTATTAGGTGGAGACTGTTGGGTGCCTCTTGCCCCCCCAACCCCCATAATCAGCTTATGAATTACTTTTTAAGTCAAATAGACACAAGTGGGACAAAAAGTAAACCTACATGCTTTTTCTTAATATGTTTCACAGAGATACTAAGTCATCCCCATTTTTGTTTAAATCAAGACGGCTAAAGACAAGAAAAAGAACTGGGCCTCAATAAATTCTTTTTTCATTTTAATTATCTCAGAATAAAAAAAAAGGGCCAAGGAGAGGGATCTGATAATAAATAGGGCGAGGCTGGCATGCAGGCTGCTAATGCGAACACAGTAACTTTACTGGAACTTTTCTTTTTGGGAAAATCTCTTCAAAAAGCTCCTAGATTAAAGCTCTGATATCCCTTTTTGTGTGTTGAATTCTGAATTCTGAAGCTTGCTGGTTGGAAGGAAGCACAGATAATTTTTTTTTAATCCCAGGAACTCAGAGACTCAAAGGTTTTCAAGTGCTGTGCCCATGGTGAATTGCCAACTAAAAGGGGCTGGAGCAGAGTGGGGTCCCTAGGTGTGGAGACCATTGTCATCAAGAGTAGGAAAATGAAATGTCTCTGTATGTAGGTCAACGACCCCCTCTCTACTGTGAGGTAAAAAAATTAAGGATGACCTAAAATCTACTATGTATAAAAAGAGTCTGGAGAAAGTAGCTCTTTCTTGTCAAAGTGATAATGTTTATACTACCTGAAGCCAGACCTCCTCAGAGTCTAACTTTAGGGGGACTCTTTGGAGCTGAAAAGCCATGGTCGAAACCTCCAGCCCTTTCTGACATCTATTAACTTTTTATCCTTCAAGGTAGTTGGCTGTGTTATTGTAGAGGTGTTCAATGGGGTCTGCCAGCATTTTCCATTCTAATCATTGACGGTGAAGGGGTTCTAAGTCAGCTGTTACATAGTTCTGCCTGAATTTCTGGTTTATTCATCAGTTACCTTAAACTTTTCCCCCATCACCAGGATTTAAATAAGTCAAGTTAAACAGCCAAAGGAAAAGACTCACATAGAGAGACACAAAGAAAGAAAATGAGACAAAAAAGAGGAAAGAGGTGCAGGAAGAGGAAGGCAGAAGAGATTTTGAAAATCTCTACTTTAATACAAATACATTTTAACAGTCCTTATTAAACAATGTCCCAGATCTGTATGAGTTTTGAAAAATCAGCTATAGCTGGGAAACTGGTGTCTCGTGTACATCCTATGAGCTGAGTAGCTCTGACGGTTTGCACGTGGGCTCAGCTCCTTATCACGCCCCAATGGAAGCTTGTTGGTGCATCCTAAGGGTTCCTGTCAGGGTCCACCATATTTTGTGTTTATTTTGTGTTACGAGGAGGTGGTGCATTCTCATTTCTTAGCAAAAAAGAAATATTTTAAAAATACTATAATGTAGGAGTTTGGGCCCAAGGTATGAGGCAAACTTGATTTTTAGAATGCTTTTTATTTTTAAAATTATTTTATGTTTTCAGAAGAGGTGCAAAGATAGTACAGAGTTCTTAACGCCCTTCAACCAGCTTCCTCTAGAGTTAACATCTTATTGTGAGTCACTTGTCAAAATTAAGAATTTAACATTATTATAAGACTATTAACTCAGTGGAAGATTTTATTTGGACTTCAGCAATTTCCCCATCAATGTTCATGTTTTTTTCTATGATCCAACCCCAGAATACCATGTTGCACGTAGACAACTTAATTTTGAACAAGAGAAAAGTAAACACAGGTGTGCCTTTTTTGTGGGTAGGGGTAGGTGTATACCTAAAAATGGAATATCATCAAATGGGTTATGTTTTCCATAGGAACGTGTTATAATTGGGAATTGTGCTAAGAACATCATAGCAGGTAATATAAATTGTAGATGATCAACAAATATGGTGACAAAGAAAAGAAACAAAGCCCCAAATTAACTTGAAATAGTGAAATATTGTTTTGGTTCCAATAAAAAAAACACAATGATTATACACAAGGCCCCAGCAATTGCAGTCAGCACCTACATAATGCTTGCCATACGCTAGGTGCTCTTGTAGGCATTTAACGTGTATTAATTCATTTAACTTCATAACTATCTTATGTAGTAGGCTCAGGTATTAGCCCTATTTACACATGGTAACACTGAGACACACAAAAATTAAATAATTTGCCCAGTGCTCAAGAGCTAGTAAGTGTTAGAACGGGGATTCAACTCGGGCTTTGGTGTGGTAAAATTTGCAGAGATATATTATGTATGGTATAAGCATATGATCAAAATTGAATGAAATCAATATACAATTAATAATTTTGCTTGCTGTATTAGTATATAGAAAGACTTTTGCAACTGATTTTTTTGGCTTATGTCTGTTAGCTGATCTGTCTATCTTAGAAATTTTTTGGTAGAAATCCACTAGCCCTCACTCTCAAACCATACACAGAGTCTATCCTACATATTTCTGGCTTGGTGTTCAGCACACTCCTGTAACTTCTGCCCTGAAACCACAACACTTTGAGGGCAGGGACTCTGTCTAGTGCAGCACAGCCTTAGCACTCACAAGGTTCAATAGCTGCTGATTTAATGCTTGCAGGAATGGAGTCATTATTGATTGACCTAGGAGCTGTGCGTGTTAAAAACAGATGGAATTTCTATAATTTTGCCACAAGACATCTTTGTACACCTCAGAAAATTCATCTGCAGGTCTCACTGAACGTAGCGGTAGCTCCTGGGTCTTCTGTGTGTCCCTTGTAATCTGAGCCGGCTCCACGAGTAAGCAAACATGTCCAAGGGACCTGGGGTTGGCATTGGTGTGGGTGTCTTCCAGTATGGAAAAGTAGAGATAATTTCCAATGATCAGGTAAACCAAACCACTCCAAGTTACGTTGCCTTTACTGACACTGAACAATTGATTGGCGATGCTGCAAAAAATCAAGTTGCAATGAACCCCACACAGTTTTTGATGCCAAGCGTCTGATTGGATGCAGGTTTGATGATGCTGTTGTCCAGTCTGATGTGAAACACTGGCCTTTTGTGGTGGTGAATGATGCAGGCAGGCCCAAGGTCCAAGTAGAATACAAAGGAGAGACAAAAAGTTTCTGTCCAGAGGAGGTATCATCCATGGTTCTGACAAAGATGAAGGAAATCACAGAAGCCTATCTTGGAAAGACTGTTACCAATGCTGTGGTCACAGTGCCAGCTTACTTCAATGATTCTCAGCGTCAGGCTACCAAAGAGGCTGGAACTATTGCTGGTCTCAATGTTCTTAGGATTATAAACGAGCCAACTGCTGCTGCTATTGCTTATGGCTTAGACAAAAAGATATGTACTATTTCTGGTGCAGGTCTAGGTTACTTAAAGTTTAATTGGTTATCAAAAGTTTACATATGTGATTTTCTTTATTCTTTTCCTAATGAAAGGTTGGAGCTGAAAGAAATGTGCTGATTTTTGACCTTGGAGGTGGCACCTTTGATGTGTCAATCCTCACTATTGAGGATAGAACCTTTGAGGTCGAATCTACAGCTGGAGATACTCACTTGGGTGGCGAAGACTTTGACAACCGAATGGTCAACCATTTTATTGCTTAGCTTAAACGCAAACATAAGAAGGGCGTCAGTGAGAATAAAAGAGCTGTCCATCGCCTCCGTCCTGCTTGCGAACGTGCTAAGCGTACCCTATCTTCCAGCAGCCAGGCCAGTATTGAGACTGATTCCCTTTATGAAGGAATCGACTTCTATACCTTCATGACCTGTGCCCGATTTGAAGAAATGAATGCTGATCTGTTCCGTGGCACCCTGGACCCTGTAGAGAAAGCCCTTCGAGATGCCACACTAGACAAGTCACAGATTCATGACATTGTCCTGGTTGGTGGTTCTACCTGTATCCCCAAGATTCAAAAGCTTCTCCAAGACTTCTTCAATGGAAAAGAACTGAGTAAGAGCATCAACCCTGATGAGGCTGTTGCTTACAGTGCAGCTGTCCAGGCAGCCATCCTATCTGGTACAAATCTGAGAATGTTCGAGATTTGCTGCTATTGGCTGTCACTCCTCTTTCTCTGGGTATTGAGACTGCTGATGGAGTTATGACTGTGCTCATTAAGTGCAATACTACTATTCCTACCAAGCAGACACAGACCTTCACTACCTACTCTGACAACCAGCCAGGTGTGCTCATCCAGATTTGTGAAGGTGAGCATGCCATGACCAAGGATAACAACTTGCTTGACAAGTTTGAACTTACAGGCATACCTCCTGCTCCCCGTGGTGTTCCTCAGATTGAAGTCATTTTTGATATTGATGCCAATGGCATTCTCAATGTCTCTGTTGGGTAAGAGTGCAGGAAAAGAAAATAAGATTACCATCACTAATGACAAGGGACTTTTCAGCAAGGAAGACATTGAACGTATGGTCTAGGAAGCTGAGAAGTACAAGGCTGAAGATCAGAAGCAGAGGGACAAGGTTTCGTCAAGAACTCAGTTGAGTCCTATGCATTCAACATGAAAGCAACTGTTGAAGATGAGAAACTTCAAGGCAAGGTCAACGATGAGGACAAACAGAAGATTCTTGACAAGTGTAATGAAATTATCAACTGGCTTGATAAGAACCAGACTGCAGAGAAGGAAGAATCTGAACATCAGCAGAAGGAGGTAGACAAAGTCTGCAACCCCATCATTACCAAGTTGTACCAAAGTGCAGGAGGAATGCCTGGGGGCTTCCCTGGTGGTGGTGCTCCTCCTTCTGGTGCTGCTTCCTCTGGCCCCACCATTGAAGAGGTTGATTAAGCCAAACCAAGTGTAGATGTAGCCTTGTTCCACACAGTAAGATATTGAAGGATCCAAATTTGTAGCATATTATGTGGCAGATTTAAAGTTGGGCTGCTATTGTGAATTGCTGGGCATTCTCAATACTTGAATATGGAACATGTGCATATTCAAGTGCAATACTTGAATATGCACATGTTCAATATGCACATGTTCAGGAAATAACATTGCACTTTAAAAGCACTGTATTGTGAGTAAAAAATGCAACATCTTAAATAAAGCTGTATTTAAAATTGCCAAAAAAATGTCATACTTTAAAGATCTTGGAAAAATGATACTTCGTTTTATTTTTCTGATTTATGGAATCAGAAAAAACCTCGAATAGCCAAAACATTACTCAGCAATAAAAACAAAGCAGGAGGAATCACGCTACCAGACCTGAGACTCTACTATAAATCAATAGTGATCAAAACAGCATGGTACTGGCACAAAAGCAGAG
>CAUYPK010065671.1:0-27235 GCA_963574355.1 Loris lydekkerianus | reverse complement strand
CTTACATTGAACTAAGTAACACATCCATCACAATTATACTCATTGCTTAATAGTTTTGAAATGTACCATTGCATCATGCATATTAGGTGAGGTCTCCCCAAATACCCTCCGTCCTCCCAATACCTGGCTAATTTTTTTTGTAGCGATAGAGTCTTGCTGTGTTGCCTAAGCTGGTCTCAAACTCCTGGCCTTAAGCAATTCTCCAACCTCAACCTGCCCAGTGCTGGGATTGCAGGTGTGAGCCACTGCCCCACCCCTCCGTACTCTTCTTACACCATCAGAGCACTTCTAGGAAAGGTGATAACAGAGAGGTTAAGTTAAAGGACCTTTTGGCCACCAATTGGTTTCCTAGAAGCAAAACTTCTAGGTAGAGGAGCTCTGTCAGGCACTAATGTGCATCCCTTACGTAAAAAACTGCAGAGCAAAGCTTAGCAGACCTGCTTGCAAAGGAAGAGTTGGAGAGAGCTTTCTGACATGCTTAGGCCACGTTTTGGATAAATCAGCAATTGATTGCTGGATTATAGGAAGATGGAACATAGAGGAATCATTCCCTGGATTCAATAAGTCACAATAAAGTATTTTTTTCCTGGTAGATTGGGAAACATGAGCAGAAAAGAGAAGGGAGAGAAGGCAGGCAACTCTGCCACCAGCTTGGGTGATTCTTTTTTTTTTACATTTCTTTTCTTTTTTTTCTTAGTTTTTGGCCGGGGCTGGATTTGAACCCGCCACCTCCAGCATATGGGGCTGGCGCCCTACTCCTTTGAGCCACAGGCACCACCCAAGCTTGGGTGATTCTTGACAATGAATTGGAGGAGCCTGAAAAGGGCTAAAGGAACATAGAATTGGAACATCATTTGTAGTTGACTGTCTTACAGTCAGACATTCTACTGAAATTTGCCCTTGGTCCTAGCACTTTCTCAGCTATTATGAGTTATTTGGATTTGGCTGTTGAGTTCCACTGGGCCATCGTTTATAATTTGCAAAGTGCAATTACACTTGAGATAATTAACTCATTCAGCAGAGGTGTGTGGAGGTCCCACTGTGCGTCGGGCATGGGACCTGCGGTGGTGCTTGAGACAGGGGAGGCAGGTGTTTCCATGGAGCACGCATTCACATGTGTACGTGCAGACAGTACACTAGTAGACGAATGAAGGAGATATTAATCACTGCAAGTAGTCATAAGTGCTGTGAGGAAAACAGTGGGGTCTTGGGACAGAGAGAGATTGGGTGAGCTATTAATACTTACATGGGGGTCAGAGAAGGTCAGGTGACTGAAACTACCTAATGAGCCAGCCACGTGGAGATGTGGGGCATTCCAGGTAGAGAGAAAAATCAGAAGCAGGGGTCTTGGCATGGGAACAATCATAGCATGTTGGAAGAAACAAGAGAGCACCTGCTGTGACTGGGACTGAGGGAGCAGGTGGGCTGAGATCACATCATACAGTGACTCCCAGGCCACAGTGGGGGACAGAATTGCCTTCTAAGTATAGAGCGAGGCTGTTGGAGCATTTTAAAGCAAAGGAACAGTATTATGAAACGTGTTTCTTTGATATAACACTGAGGTTCTTTTTTTGAGGAGTAGAGCACACGATGGCAGAGTACAAGCAGTGAGGGAGACCAGTTAGGAAACTGACCCTAACCTAAGGAGATGATGGTGCTTGCAGGACGGGGGCAGTAGGGATGGCTGCGGTGATAAGACTGGGGACAGAGAGGATCAGCTCACTCGCAGCTGGTTGAATAAAAGGCTGAAGGGAAGAAATAATGAAGGAGATGCTGGATTTTGTCTCAACAGTTGGGACGGTAATGACTGAAGCTGGAGGAAACCAGAGCACAGCAAGCTTGGAGGGTAAAGGTGGGGCTGGGGGAACAGCAGGATCCGCAGTTCTGTTTTTAGATGTGTTAGATGTACCAGTCAGATATCTGGGTAGGTCTCCCTGTATGAGAGTTTGGAATCTAAGGGAGAGATGGAGCCAGAGAGATAAAGTTCAGAGTCATCCATGTATAAATAATAATTAAGGTCACAGGGCAGGAATCACTCACTTAGGAGAGAGTGTAGATAAATAAGAGAAAAGACTCCAGCCTGGGGCACACCATGGACTCAGCAGGGGCTACATAGAGCAAACCAAACCGTGAGTTGGAGAAGGGAGGAAAACTCAGGAAGGGGTAGTGTGTGGCTGTTGGGAGAAGAGAGAATTTACTTTGCAGGAGGGAACAGGCAGCTGTGATGAAAGCTGCTGTGGGGAGTCCCCAGGGGAGGAACAGGAATCTATGGCCTTGGCAGGGGAGAGCCATTACTGGGGCTGGTGAGGAAGAGAGCTCAGCTGCAGTGGGCTGGAGAGTGGGAGATGGCGGAATGGAGACACGTACCATCTATTCTCAAAGAGGTTTCTGTCACTCCTTTAACTAGGGACTTGGTAATGAGGTAGGACTGTAAGCAGTATTGCTAGATAAAAAATTAAACTCATGCTTTACAATAACGAATTGAAACTAATACACATTCCTGGGAAATTTGATCTGCTGTGTCTGCTTGGAGGGATTAAGTTCTTATGGAATCATTTGGATGTGTGTCCCTGCTGCCCAACCTTTCTGTGACACAAGTCTCTTGGGTCCGTCCTTGCAGCTTCTCCCCTCAGAACAGAAGACAATAAAAAACCCCAGTGTTTGTAGAGCCCCCTGCACAGTGCTGTTCAAAGGTGCACTGGCTCATTGACCCTCACAGTTCCTTGGAGGTCGAGGCCTTTCTGATGAGGTCACACAGCCTCCCAAAATATGAGGTGATCAATGTGTAATTGAAATCCTGCAGCTCAGTGTGAACTTAAGCTAGAGAGTGCCTGTGCCTCAGCAACAATGTTCACTGTCTCTTTCCTTTTCTTTACATCCAGACACCAAAAATACCATGATTACATGGCAGTTTTCAGGTTAAAACCCAGGTAGACTGGGAGCTCCAAGTCCCTAGTCTCATGAGATATGCTATCCTTTAACTCCAGGTAAGTACAAAGGAGATTCCAGAAAGGAAAGGCAGGTGACATTTGATCAAATCACTCTTGGTACAAAGTTACAATCCGGGAACCCCTTCTTATAAGTGTTTTTAAAAAAATCCATATACCCTTAAAGCCCTTGCTGATAGAATGTGAGTCCTGTACATGACTATTCTTCCCCAACACCCATTTTTCACCTGCTAATAAATTGCTCCTCAAAAATCAAAGTGAAAATGTCACGTATATACATTCTCCTTTTGGAAAGCATTTTGTCATTTTTCTACCTGACAGCTAGGAAGACAGATGATTGGTTGATGATTGGTTGATCTTTAAGACTTTACATCTTTTGTATTAACCTGGATGGGGTTGAAACACATTTTTCTTAGTAAAGTATCACAAGAATGGAAAAGCAAGTATCCAGTGTACTCAGTTCAAATGTGAAGCCACTGGACGAACTAATTCACACCCACACAAGAGAAAAGCTCAGTGCAATTCAAGATCAGGGGAGGGAGAGAAGCAAAGGGGAGGAGGAGGAGGGAGGGGGATGGGGGTGCTCCCACGTAGTGGGTACCACACAGGGACTCTACCTAACACATGCAAACATTGTAACCTAAGTGTTGGTACCTTCACATTAACCTGAGATTTAAAAACATATATAGTGTTCATTTTATTTTGGTACAGTCAAAGTGACAATAAAGGACATTTCTTGGGGAATATTAAGCTCATAGGAGGAGACCTGATCATCTCAGGAAAAGGCCCAGGAGCCACTGGTGCCCAGGAAGTGCCCTAGACTGGAATTATGTTGCTCTAATCTGAAAATGACAACACAGAACACAGCCAACGGCATGCAGCATTTCATTACGGGTGACGCAGCTTTAATTGGCACACGGAGGACATGCCAGTGGAATTAGTCCTTGGTGCCTGGGCCAATCGTATCACTTTCAGCATTTCTCAATGTTTAGTTTCATCTTATAATTAAGGAACAACGACCATTTCCTAGTAGCTAATGAATGGCTAGAGAAGTCAGAAACCTCATTAGGTTTATAATTTATCAAATTCTAAGCTCTTCATCAGCAGTGTTGCAAAAAGAGAAAGCACCCTCAAATTTCAAACGATTAAAGACAGTCTTTAAGAATATTTCATATAGCTGGGTGTTAACTTGTTCTTCACAGGGTGAATTTACTTTATTTTCTAAGCTTTAAAAAATAATTGTATCTTATTATATAAGCAAGAAAACATGTTTATGTGACTTAGAGGAAGAGGGACGTGTTGAAGTGTGTTAGTGCACACACGTGCTCTCTAACACAGCAAAAGTAGAATCAACAGGTCATGCTTTCTTTAAGGATCTTTTTTATTTTTATTTTTTAAACTTTTTAACTTATCCTTTAATCCCGAAACAAGGACAACATATTTTAAAAGGATGTTAAATGTGAGTTGTGCAAAAGTCAAAAGGCTGCTCACTTTTTGTTTAAAGATAATATCATTTTCTTAGTACAAAAGCACAGCAGATATTTAAACTCTATAGTGAACAATATGATAGACTTATTTATGTAATATAATTAACATATTGGAATTGTTTCCCAGCCTAAGAGTTTTTCTTACCTTTAAGGATCTTTTTGTGACAGTTCCACACCTTTCCTGCCAGTGGATTTGGCTATCCATTAATTTCTTCAATAGCATCATTCTGTTCACCCACAAATGTCTCCTGAACACCTACCACGTGTCAGGCGTTATCGTAAAGGCCGAGATTACCGCAGGTGTGAGGGAAACAAAAACTCCTGTCCTCCTTAAGATGACATGCTAATCTTAAAATTTCTGTTTCCAAAATTACTCTGGAAGACTACGCTTAGATGTGGTCAAAGCCGGCGGGCCAGAGGTAGGAGGGGCCTCTCCTGAACATCTTGGCCCCCCGCCTCTGACTGCCCTCTCATCGGTCTGCCATTACCCAGTAGCACCGGCTTCTGATTACTAGGGGATCACTCCCTCATCACCCATATCACCCATATTTCAGGAATTATACTCTTCCCTTTAGTGAGAGAAAGTAGAATCTCTTCTCCTGGTTTGAGATCTGTTTTCCTCTGAATTTTGAGAACTGACATTAACTGGTCTCTCTCTCTCTCTCACACATGCACACACACACACACACACACACGAACCATGGCTTCCAGCCCCTTGATGGAAGACATTCGTCTCTGCAGTGTATGCTGTGCTGGGCCAGCCAGAATGATGGCCCAGGCTCTGAGACACGGGGATCAGAGGACTTCTGTCCCACCCAAGTCAGGTCCAAAGGCCTCTGGAGGAGGACCATAGCCTTCCGCACATGCTCAACCTTGGACTTCCATCAGTCACTCCAGGGATCCCCTTGAACATATTCCCCCCCTCCACCCCATATTCTCATGATTTCTTTGAAGCAAGCAACCTTAGGTGCTCAGAGAAACACCAGGGCCTCTCCATCACAGGGACACTGCAAGATACGAGGCCCCCTGGGTCACCGGGGTGGGCAAAGCACCCAACAGAGCTCCAGGGAAGCTTCTGGCATTTGGCTGGTGCTGTAAGATCAATTCTGGGATTTCAGCATCAGAGATGCCCACCCTTGCCCTGTGTAGAGTCTGTGGACATTAGCCCTGGTGCCTCACGTGACAGTTACCCTTCTGGTATTCCAACTGATTCTCTTTGTTGCCGATTGTTCCCAACCAAGAATTGGGACTCCTCAGTTCTCATGCTACTAAATCCAATTCTCCCAGATGGTTCCTGCGGACCATCTTCACATCTGAACACCTTGCTCTGAGTGTATTTCATAAGTGGGCGGATGTGTGATCCCCCCTTTACTTTATGGGAAGCTTGTTTTCTTCTGTAGAAATTCTGAGATGTTTTGATGTCCTTCATTGCTTTAAGTGCCATGTGGCAAATATTTTAAGAAACACCCCACAATTTTGAAATCTTTTGGCAAACTCCATGTTGCAAAGACATACACACACCCCTACTTGTTTCCTAAATGCTTCAACCAGTAGGATCTCAAGGGGAAGCAAGTTAGGAACTACTTAAAGGACATTCTGCACACAAAGTATACCTAGAACTCAGAAGCAGCCTTTTATTCAGCTGGGAAATTACTGCTATTAGTAATTTAAAATCCCTTTCCCTAATCTGTACAACAGATTCCTAAATAACATTTTGCTCAGTGTTGTTTTGCTGTAAGGTGGTTGAGAAAGGAAAGAATCAGCTCCCAGCTGGGGCCACTGTCTGTGTGGGGTTTGCACGTTCTCCCCACTTCCGAGTGGGTCTCCTCTGAGTGCTCCAGTTTCCTCCCACATCCCAAACTTCGCACATTATATTAATTGCTGAGTCTGCTTCATTCCAGTCTGATTAAAAGTGTGTGTGTGTGAGGGTGACCTGCAAGGGATGGTGTCCCAGTCAGCTCAAGAATTGACTCTGGCCACCCAGGACACTGACCTGGAATAAGCCGGTAAATTATTATCTTACTTGTTTTTATTACTCTTTCTTAAATGTATGTTTAACTCACATTAATTTCAGTGATTAATATTAGAAGTGTTTTGGGTCTTTCCTTACAAGTCTGATGCTGTTTTGTTGTAATGAGAACTGGTTGCATCACTTTGTTTTGGGGTGTTTTTTTTTTTGAGACAGAGTCTCAAGCTGTTGCCCTGGGTAGAGTGCCATGGCGTCGTAGCTCACAACAACCTCCAATTCTTGGGCTCAAGCGATACTCTTGCCTCAGTTTTTCTATTTTTAGTAGAGATGGGGGTCTTGCTCTTGCTAAGGCTGGTCTCGAACTACTGAGGTCAAGCAATCCACCTGCCTCAGCCTCCCAGCATACTAGGATTACAGGCATGACCCACCGCACCTGGCTGGTTTCATCACTTTGCTCAGAGCTGTAGTTTCTGAGAACCTATTGATTATATTAAGTGGAGACTTACCATAATTACCCAAGAATTGTAGACTTTGAATTCATTCCTGGATGAGAGAAAAGCTATTTCTATAGTATCTATATTTTTATTTAAGTAACCAGGGATTTTTCCAAAAAAAGAAAATACCACATTGCTTCTCTCTGTGGGTATATTTTATCAAGGGAAGATGGGCCTAAGAGGTTGGACCAGAACTCTTTTTTTTGGCGGGGGCTGGGTTTGAACCCGCTACCTCCAGTATATGGGGCCAGCTCCCTACTCCTTTGAGCCAGGCGCCACCCAGGACCAGAACTCTTCACCAAAGCTCTCCTGGTGTGACAGGCAAAGCCTCTGTGCTCTCCCACGGTTTTCCTGGGTCTAATGAAAACATGAGGATTGAGGGCTGGGCCTCACCTGGTACGATGATCAGGAATGGAACCAGGGTAGCAAAAGTGAGCGTATCAGAAGAATTATTATGTTAGGTGAAGGAAAGTCCTCACTCAAAGAAGGAACATGACTCTGCATGACTCTGGCTCCTTTTCTCCCTTTTCCTGTGTGAAATTCAGTGTTCATTTCCAAATTTTTGAGGGGAGGATGTGCTCAGGACCTTTGGAAGCTCAAGAAAACCTCACGATCCCTGGTCCCAGTGGGCAATGACAGACTTACCAAAGGGGGAAGAAAGTGTGGAGGCAGGAAATCTACCTGAGTGACAGGTAAGTGTGCTTTAAGGATAAATCCGGAGAATGTTTTCAGTCATAACTTAGATTGCTGGCCAGGTGCAGTAGCTCATGCCTGTATTCCTAGCACTCTGGGAGCCCACAGTGTGTGGATTGCTTAAGCTCAGGAGTTTGAGACCAGCCTGAGCAAGAGCAAGACCCCATCTCTACTAAAAACAGAAAAACTAGCTGGGCATCATGGCAGGTGCCTGTAGTCCCAGCCACTTGGGAGGCTGAGGCAGAAGGAACACTTGAGCCTAAGACTTTGAGGTTGCTGTGAGCTGTGATGCCACAGCACTCTACCAAGGGTGACAAAGTGAGACTCTGTCTCCAGAAAAAAAAAAGAACAAATATAAAACACTTTTTTAATTGCTTGCACTGGGGAAACACCCTTGTCACTAGGCTTACGGCTTCTGAACCAAAGCCAAGGAAAGACTCCAGCCTGAGAAAGGGAGTGAGCAAGTGCCTCTCCTACAATACCTTCCCCTCCCGGAGGTCAGGTCTGGCAGGATTTAATGACTCAATTCGCGCGGCGAACGGCATCTGGATAGCTCAGGGGAAATAGGCAACACCACCCCACACACACCGAGTTTAGAGGTTGGCACCCAACAAGTTGTCTTCTCAAGGTCAAAGAAAGCTTTTGCCAAACCTGTTAGATTGGTCAGCAGAGAGACTTCCATCTCTTCTTCTGCCTGTCATTTTCTTTTTTCTAAGACAGGGTCTCAATCTGTCCCCCAGGCTATAGCTCACTATAGCCTCAAACCTCTGGGCTCAAGAGATCCTCCCATCTCTGCCTTCCGAATAGCTGAGACTACAGGTGTGCGCCACCATGATCGGCTAATTTTTACTCTTTTGAGTTTTTTTTGAAACAAAGTCTCACTTTGTTGCCCTCAATAGCGTGCCGTGGCTTCATAGATCACAGCAACCTCTGACTCTTGGGCTCAAATAATTCTCTTGCCTCAGACTCCTAAGTAGCTGGGACTATAGGTACCTGCTACAATGCCCGGCTATTTTTAGAGGCAGGGTCTCTCTCTGGTTCAGGCTGGTCTCAAACCTATGAGCTCAGGCAATCCACCCAACTCAGCCTCCCAGAGTGCTGGGATTCCAGGTGTGAGCCACTGCACCTGGTCTATTGGCTAATTTTTAAAACTATTTTGTAGAGATGGAGTGTCACTGTGTTTCCTAGGCGGATTTGAACTCCTGGCCTCAAGCGATCCTCCTACTCTGGCCTCCTAAAGTAATGAGATTATAGGTGTTAGTCACTACCCCTGGCCATAATTTTTCAAATAACACTAAATACACAGAAAATCCAGAAATGACTTTCTGATAGCACATATTTTATATTGACAGGAGATCTTATTGATAGATGGTTGGTTGGTTGGTGGTTAGTTATTTCCAACGCATAGGTTGCCCTTTTACTCTGGGCGTAAGTGTTACATTTAGCAAATCAAAAATATTTTTAGTCAAATTTTCTCCAAAGGACCTACTTAAAGGTTAATTTTTTGACCTGCAGTGGGACCAGGGCAAGTGGTCAGACGGCATGATTCATCCATGAGGATCACCAGTTACCCATTTTTTCCCCTGAGTCTTTACCTGCAAAACTCTAAAACTGCCTTCAGAAAATAAATAAATAAATAAATAAATAAATAAATAAATAAATAAATAAATAAAATGGGCTTCAGGAGCAAGGCAATGTAACTATTTTTTTTAAAAGCAAATTCAAGAGCAAGACCAATGAAATGGTCCCTTCTAACCTTCCTCTGCCTCCTCACACCCCATAGTCTGGCCCTAAGGAATGACCCCCCAGGGGTCAGATCAAGACAGATGGTTTGTTACTGCTTCTGAAGACTCTAAAGCAGGGATGTTCAACCTGTTTTCTTTTCTGCCACACACGAAAAGAATAAGAGTTGTCTTGGGCCACACATTAAATACACAAACTGATGAGCAGATAAAGGGTCTGTGCATACTTTTTGTGATATTCAACACCACAGATAAGCAAAAGGGGTCTTTATAGTCTTCATAAAATTAGCATGAGGCCTGTGGGCTCCAACTCTAAAGTGACCAAGCCTCTTACAGAGGGAGGGAGGGACAGTCAGGACGCCCCACTCACCTGTGAGCCCTGCCTGTGCTGATAAAGAGAGACACATCACTCCCACATACCTTTGTAAGGCAGCCAGAAATAACTGCTCACACCTTTGGCTGACACCCCTAAGCAGACTGGCTCTAGTTTATAAGGGGATGTTTAAAACAACTCCAAACAAATTTATAGCCCCTTAGTGCCTGAAAAATCCAAGTATCACTGCCTGGTGCCTACCCTTGAGGGAGGAATCCCCGGCATCACGAAGCCCACCCTGAAAAAAAGTTTGTCTGCAAAGTACTCAGAGCCCTGTGCTTATTCCCTGCCTGTTGGGCAGGCCCCAGCTGTCTTCCTCCTCGTCCTCGGCAGGGCTGATTACTGCAGCTCAGTGATGAGGCAGGGAGGCTGGGAGGTGTCCCCTGCGTGGGGGTTCTGTTGTTTTTGTAACCAGTGCCAGCTCTGAGTGGATAGTGAGTAAGAGCCTCTTCCTCTTCCCTCTGGGCTGCCCTCCTCTCCCAGACCAGTCTTGTGTCCGGCCTGCTTCAGACATGGTGGTAAGCAAGGGCGGCTGCCTGGCTCAGATGCTCCCCAGACTTGGGACCCAAAACTCCAGAAGGCAACAAAATGTGTAAGTCTTTCCTGTTGACCAGGATTCTTGCCCGGGGTTTCTGGGGTGAAGTGGCAAATGTGAGGACGGTGCTACAGCATCATTACCCTGCATCCTCCACCAGGTAAATGGAGAGGGCCTGCTCGGCACAAGAGAGTAAAGTGGATGTTGAATGAATCTTCCAGCTACCTTTGGGCTCATACTATTTGGCAGTCTTTTCTCTAGAGGAATCTTATTTCTTACTTAAAATTAGAAATAGCATCTGCTTGCTCACTCTTATGTTTGAACATTACAATATCAGAGTAATTATGGTTGTTTGCACTTTACTGGACATTGGTTTTGCTATTTTTCCTTCTGCTTATGGGAATCGTGTTGCTTTGGATTTGAGCTCTTCTGTTGCATTGCTAACACGCCCGCAGCCGGATGGTTATTAATGCAAGCAGATATAAAGAGAAGTTTTCTTTTTGAGAGACTGCCACCATTCATGCTCAAAGAGTTTATTTTGTATACCCTGTGTAGGGGAAAATAGTTCATTGGTATCATTGGGGAGTTTTTTGTTTGTTTTTTGTAGATGTAATCTGCAAAGGTTTCTGCATCTTGAAACATAAAGATTGGTTTCTCATTTTGTACCATGATTTCCTTGTCATTTAATTGATTACAGCTTTGAGTGACGCTTGAAAAAATGCTCTCCTGCCTCAGAAGCACATCTCTGAACCAGTGCTCCTGGGGCTCGCCTGCTGGCAGTGTTTGGTGGCAGCCAGCCACAGTGTTCTTATTTGTGCCAAATCCACACTAACTATGGGAGCCTGTGCTTGAGAAGATGAGCCATGCTAATTATTCTGACCTCCTCCTTGGAAGCAAAGTGCCAAAATCACAGAGGCAGAAAAGCCAGAAACAGTATGAGGCTTGGTATTGAGGACCATAAAATCAGAGTTTCACCTCATAATATTGCTTTGTTCTTGGGTATGTCCTTTCCAGCCATGAGCTCACCAGCCCTAGCTGTACCTGGGAGCTGGTTGGCATTATGGCCATTCTACAGATGGAGGACAGGAGACACAGCTGTATAAGCTGAAGTGTCCCAAAGCTGGGGGCATTAGTTGGGCCCTGGGAGACAGCTCCCTGCCTTCTCTCTAACCCCTGAGAAAATGCAGCCAGCTTAGGAGAGCTGGAGGCTCAGTCGAACTGCCAAGTGTCATCTGAAAGCAACCTCTATTCAAATTACCACTGGTTCGCTGGGTAGAACCCAGCAGTGGGCCACGCCCAAGAGGCTGCTTGGATATATATAAATGGACAACAGGGAAGAAGGTTAAATATGAGGAAATTAGGAATCAAAGTCCTGGAATGCTGGGAATATGCTGGAATATCCCTTGTTTATGCAGGCCAGAATGCCTCTTTTAACTTTGGACTGAAATACGCATGTGGGAGATATTATCCACTACAGGGATAATATCTATTTCCTCTGATAGGAAATAGTATTTGAAGTGAAGCCAGTGCATAAATTTAAATCATTATTCAGTAAGCATTTACTGAGTGGCTCCCGCGAGCCAAGTCCTATAACATTCACCTTTATGTCCTCATCGCCTGTCACTTGGTGGAGAGTGAGGATGGATAGATGAATACGCACCACCCAGGAGGTTTTATTTTAAGGACTCCCCACTTCTCACTGCTCTTCCTACCCTGGGACAGCCTACAATCTGCAGAGATACCTGTCTCACCCCTCCCAGAGCCACCCACTCACAGGAAGGAGAATTTCCTTAATGAAGACAAGTAAACACAGGCCTGTGTGCCCATAGGGAGGAAGGCTGTATGTACTTTTACCCAGATGGAATCAGGGAAAAGCATGTGCGGAAGAAGGGCACACCCCAGCCGACTCACACTGGGAACATTTGCATGTCATAGGCTTCAGCCCAGCAAGTCAACAGACAGGTGTGTGATCTCAGGAGATTTGCCTCCCTGGTGTTCAGACCTCTACCACCCTTCCTTCACTATCTCCTGAGCGTCCTTCCCGAGATCCTGGCTTCACCTCGGACATGAGCGGCCAGGATCCAGGGAAGGCACACCAAACACCATTATTTATTGAATGCCCTCAATGCATTGGCCTCAAACCAAATGCAGAATTAGATTACTGTACCTGACCAGTTGGTTCACATTTTAAACAAATAAATAGGCAGGTGGAGGTGAACTAAATAGAAAGGAAGGTGGAAATACACTCCAGGGAGAGGCCGGTCCTGGGGAGAGGAAACCGGTTAGAGCCTATCGTTTTGAGAGCTTAAGTAGGGCAGGAGCTTAAAATATTTCAGGCCCAGCTCCATGTTTGTGATCAGACAGAAGAAGGGAATATTTAATGGTTGGGAGCTGGAAAGACCGAGCTGTACCTCGTGGCCTTACTGCTGGTTCATGCTCCTGTTATTAGCTCCATCTTTGGGCCACTATGGAGCCTTGTACATGTCTCTGACAAGCACGTGGCCAGCCACGGCCAAGCAATTATTTGTTGACTTTGTATCTTTTCTAATAGACCGTGAGCTCACTGAGGGCAAGGACTCTGTCTTCTTTATCTCTGAATTCCTAAAGCTGTCAGCAAATGCTTGTTCAATCTATAGGAACACCCCCTGCTCCCACAGCTTTGTAACAGGGTAAGGGGAGGACAGTGAGTCTCAGATGAGAGCACAAGCCAGGATGTGAGCTGCTGGAGGAATTCAGAACAGGTACCTGGATTGGAGTGGTCAGCCAGCTTTCTGACAAAGCCCACTGGGATTTTGAGGTGATGGGATTGAAAGTGGGAGGTAGCCGGTGGTAAAGGCTCCCAGATAGGAATGGTTCTTTGGCTCTTGGGGAGCAGCAAGCGGACCAGTGTGGCCAAAGCAAAGGGTCTGTGTTTTAAGTACCGAGTCCTATTTAAGGAGCAGGCTAACATGCGAAGGGACAGGTGAAGATACTCGGGATTGGAACTTCTGGCAAAGGGAAACCATGTAAGCCAACCTGCAGAAAGACAAAAGGAAAGCTCAGAAAAGCAGAAGTTAGCTGCATGAGGTGCTGGGGACAAGAAGCCTAGGAAGGAATGAAAAGCAACTGTCCAGGGAGATGTGATCAAATTCTGGTCTAGAGGGGGGGTGGTGGGAATGAATTTTAAGATTGTAGGTATTGGGCCCGGCTTGGTGGCTCACACCTGAAATCCTAGCACTCTGGGAGGCCAAGATGGATGGACTGCCTGAGTTCAGGAGTTCGAGACCAGCATGACAAGAGCAAGACCTGTCTTTCCTCAAAATAGCTGGGCCTGTGGCAGGCACCTGTAGTCCCAACTACTCGGGAGGCTGAGGTAAGAGGATTGCTTGTGTCTAGGAGTTTGAGGTTGCTGTGAACTCTGACATCACAGCACTCTACCCAGGATGACAGAGTAAGACTCTGTCTCAGAAAAAAAAAGACAGGGCTCAGCACCTGTAGCTCAGCGGCTAGGGCACCATCCACATACACTGGAGATGGCCGGTTCAAACCCAGCCCAGGGCCTGCCAAACAACAATAACAACTACAAGCAAAAAATAGCCGGGTGTTGTGGTGGGCACCCGTAGTCCCAGCTACTTGGGAGGCGGAGGCAAGAGAATCGCTTAAGCCCAAGAGTTTGAGGTTGCTGTGAGCTGTGAAGCCACAGCACTCTACTGAGGAGGGCGACATAGTGAGACTCTGTCACACACACACACAAAAAGACAGATTACAGTGTATTGGTGGTGGTGGTGCTGGTAGGAATTTGGGATAAATACATCATTTGTATCTGGAGAATTTTCTTTCCAAATGATTAGAATAATGCTGGTTAAACTCCTGAGTATGCTCTGCACACCAGTCACAGTTCTCAGCATTTTGCATAGAGCAGCTCCATTTGCCCTCACACCAGCCCTTTCAAACACTGTTATTAGCCCCACTTGACAGGTCAATCAGCTGAGGCACAGAGTGACTCGGGGACTTGCCCAAGGTCAGACAGTTAGGATTCAAACCAGCATGAAAGGCTCCACAGGCGTGGTCTTAACCACAAATACTCACCTCCCCAGGTTCACGGGAACATTTATGGAAGGATGAAAGAGGCTCTGAAAGTGAGGTACGGTTTCATCATTTCCAAAGGAGACTAGGGAAGTACTTCCTGCTCCAGCTTATCTATCTTCATTATCAGCTGCCTACTGCAATGTAAGAGGACCAGTATACAGTAAAGAATATGGGGCTTTTCTGCCTCTTAAACATCGATTGTTTTCTAATTTAATAATTGATAATATGGTTCAGTGCCTGTGGCTCAAGCCGCTAAGGCGCCAGCCACATACACCTGAGCTGGCGGGTTTGAATCCAGCCTGGACCCGCCAAACAACAATGATGACGGCTGCAACCAAAAAAAAATAGCCAGGCGTTGTGGCGGGTGCCTGCAGTTCCAGCTACTTGGGAGGCAGAGGCAGCAGAATCGCTTGAGCCCAGGAGTTGGAGGTTGCTGTGAGTTGTGACGCCACGGTACTCTACCCAGGGCAACAGCTTGAGGCTCTGTCTCAAAAAATACATATAAAATAAAAAATAAAAAAATAAAAATTGATAATATTCATTTTAAAAATAACATACAGAGAATGATTGTCCCACCTAATCCTGATGAGCCCCAAATCCTTCTCCGCCGTTAGGTAGAAATTCCTCCATCTTTTCTCTTTTGTGGAGGCTGATGTGTTGTTATTATTTATGTTAACAGTAACCCTTTCTCCCAAAGATGATCATACTGTTTTGTAGTGTGTTTTTTAATTTAATAAATAGGATATCTTTCTGTGTCAGGGCATGTACTTTTCTTAAGTTATATTTTATTTTTATTTGACGTAATAGTTTTGTATTCAAGGGGTACAGCGTGATGTTCTGATACATGTATGTGTTGTGTAACCATCAAATCAAGGTAGTGAGCAAGATGTACAGTTTTCTATTATTTTCTTTAACAGCTGTGCAGGGTTCACTCTCACCATCCCCTTCTCTAGATTCCTGTTCTTTTCCAATCCCCAGAACAACAGGTCTGAGCTGACCTACATTCATTCCTCAATGCCACATTTGTTTTTTTTGTGTCTTGGACAGGACTCAAGGAGAAGCAAGTCCAAATGGGACTCAGTTTTCTGTTCTGTGAAAATAATAGAAGCTAGCATTTGTCTGGCACTTATTATGAGCAGCACCTGTTCCTGGCTCCATTTTACAGGTGAAGAAACTGAGGCCTAAAGAGGTTATGTTACTTACTTACTTGATCATGGTCATGCAGTTAGAAATTAGAAATTCAGAACCTGAGCCCTGGTTCTTCAACTCCAAAGCCCATCTATTCAAACAGATTAATAGGTAGTGGCTTCCAGCGCCCATGCAGAGGTCACCTGTAGAGTGACAGGATGAGCTTTACCTCTTCTCTTTCTGGCATACTTCACAAATCTAGGAGCAGAAAGGGGGAGCTGTCTGGAGGAGAGCCTTCCTTTCTGCTCTTCTTTCTCCAGCTTCTCCCCACAGTTCACACTTAGCCTGGAATTTGACCTGCTGCCCTTGGACATCCCCAGAGGTTGCCTCCTGGGATTCCAACCTCCTTTGTACCTCCGCTGCAGATGCAGACCCTGAATGGAGAGTTGGCAAAGGTTCATCACAGTCTGGCAACATGCTGTCCACAGAGAGGCTGCAGGTATCCACCCAGCACTACTCACACAGAAGTTTCCAAAGAACTGACTTAAGTAGATGAACACAGATAAACAATCCTGGTAGAGATCCTTAAAAGGACTTTGGGTTTGGTTTGGTTTGGTTTTCTAAGTGAACTAGACTGGTTTAACATATAGCTTTCTTTTAATGGAATAAACTCTCCTTAGCTGTGTGCTAAGAAAGCCTATGAAAAGACATACAAGATAAATCTCACAGCCCTAGATCCCTAAACCCGTTGATATTTGAATTATTGGTTGTACAAAATTTTGTTGCATCAGATTATTTCTCCCTAAATGAGAGTTTGTGTTTTTTTTTTTCTAAATACTCTCACTACTTTTGATACCAAATGTGTGGGCATCATCTGTACCAAGCAATTCCCCAGTGTTCCACTTACTAAATGATGTCCTGCAGTTTGATTCAATGGACACAATCTACTTGGAGTTAACAGTAGATTTCACGAGTTAAGGATTCAGTTCCACAAACCTGCCCCTGCTGCAGATGCCCCTCACAAGCGAGAGCCTCTGGAACTTGGCGTTCCCCAACCTAGCTCAGTAATTTGCTGGGAAACACTTAACTGGTCTTTGCTGGTTTACGATAAAGGCTGTGACTGAGGAATAGCCAATCAGAAGAGGTGCACAGGCCAGGTATGGAAGTGGGGGAGTTGCTTGCCTTCTCTGAGTACAGCACCTCCTTGTGTTTATCAACCCAGAAGCTCTCCGACCCTATCATTTGGGGCTTTTATGAAGATCCCATCACATGGGCAAGATTGATTCAATCATTATCCCTTGGTGACTGAAGTCTATCTCCAGCCCCTCGCCCCTCCCCGGATGTGTGGGTGGGGCTAAAATTCCAGCGCTCCAATCACACAGTTGGTTCTTCTTGTAACCAGTCCCCTTCCTCTAAGAGACACCTCATTAGCATAATCTCAGGAAGATTGACACTTTTTCCTTCATCTCTGTCACTCAGGAAATTCCGAGAGTTTTAGAAATTCTGTGCCAGAATCTGGGGACGAACACCAACTATGTATAATTTTAGTAATATCACCACACAGGCTGAACCTCCTCTATCTGAAACCTGCAGTGCTTCGATGTTGTAAACTTTTTAAGTACCACCATACTGCCACAAATGGAAAATTCCAGATGTGAGCACTTAACACAATTTTTTTTTGTATAAAGAGTACTAAAAACAGATAGCATTGCATAACATCACCTTCAAACTATGTATATAAGATGCATATGAAACAGAAATGAATTTCAAGTTTAGATTTGGGTCTCATCCCCAAGATACCTAATTACATATATGCAGATATTTTACAATCTGAAAACATCTGGAATCTAAAATTCTTCTGGTCCCAGGCATTTCAGATACTAGGTACTCAACCTGTAACACCTTCCCTGAATAGACATGTTTGTAGAACTTGAGGGTTAGAAGGGAACTGAAGATTTATGAAGTTAGGTTTCTCGTCTGAATCATTTTCCAACAGTCTCCCAAAGTGGTCAACTAGCTTCCATATCAATGCCGTCAAGAAAAGTGCGCCTACTAAGTACAAAAGTGGACTATTTCGGAAGAGGAAGGGAGGGGGGAGGTTTTGGTGGAGGGAGGGTAATGGGTGGGGCCACATGTATGGTACATCTTGGAATGGGTACAGGTGAAACTTACTAAATGCAGAATACAAATGTCTACATACAGTAACTAAGAAAATGCCATGAAGGGTACCTGAACAGTTTGATGAGAATACTTCAGATTGTATATGAAAGCAGCACATTGTACCCCTTGATTGCACTAATGTACACAGCTATGATTTAACAATAAAAATAAATTTAAAAAAACAAAACAAAACATCACTTTGTACACTTTACATATATACAATATTAATTTGCCAATTACACCTCAATAAAGATGAAAAAAGAAAAAAATTAAAAAAAAAAAGTGGACTATTTCAAATTTCCAGAGCATTTTGAATTGTAACAATATTCTTTATATTAACTCCGAATCTGCTTTCTTAAAACTTTACTCCTTTTATCCTTCTTGGAGCTACCCTTTTGAGAATTGTTATAATTTCCTTTCCAAATCTTCCCTTTTCTGGTTAAAGTCTTTAATTCTTTTACTATTATTCCTGTGTTCTGGATTGCTAAGCCTCCTCTTCCTTGATTGTGTTCTAAATTGTCCATGTTGGCCGGGCGTGGTGGCTCACTCCTATAATCCCAGCACTCTGGAAGGCTGAGGCAGGTGGATTGCCTGAGCTCACAGGTTCAAGACCAGCCTGAGCCAGAGCAAGACCCTGTCTCTAAAAATAGCTGGGCATTGTGGTGGGTGCCTGTAGTCCCAGCTACTTGGGAAGCTGGGGTAAGAGAATTGCTTGAGCCCAAGAATTTGAGGTTACTGTCAGCTGTGAAGCCATGGCACTCAACTGAGGGTGACAGAGTGAAATATTTCTCAGAGTGACAAAGTGAAACTATGTCTAAAAAAAAATTGTCCATGTTGCTCTCCGGCTGTGACATCTTATAGAGAACACAGTGCTTAGGGAAGACTAGGTAAGGACAGTCACTTACTTTGTTGTTGGGATCTACTTCTATGAGGTATGTTAAATTCAGGATGTCATCCAATTCTTCAAAAGGAAGGGAGACCAAAGAACTTTATTCTGGAAAGTTTATAAAGAAATAAACTGGTCAATTTATTTTTTTCTTCAAACAATGATACAGAAAAAAAGGAAACTATGGACACAGATATTTCATTTGGTAGGTTTTTAATTTGTTTTATTGGGAGGTTTTTGTTTGTTTTTTGAGGCAGGTCTCACTCTGTTCCCTGTGCTGGAGTGCAGTAGGGTCATCATAGCTCACTGCAACCTCAAATCTCTGGGCTAAAGGACTACAGGTGCACACCACCAGGCCTGGCTAGTTTTCTTAATTTTTTTTTTTTTTTTTTTTGTAGAGGTATGGCCTTGCCCGGGCTGGTCTCGAACTCCCGGCTTCAGGTGATCCCTCCACTTTGGCTTATACTGCTAGGATTATAGATGTGAGCTACCACGCCAGCCTCATTTGGTGTGTTGTAGCATCTTCCTTATGGACCTTTTTTTTGGTAATAATATGTATCTATGGTCCCATCTGTAAGATAGGAATTATGTAAAAATAACAACTCTTAATCTTTTATAAGTACCTAAGTAAGCACTCCATGCAGCACCAAATTTGGGGGCTTCCCGAGCATAAGAGGTGGACTATTGTAGAGGGTTCCTTTATGCCAGGGATTCTTGGAAATGGATGACAAGGCCAGTGAAGACCAGAGGATTTTTTTAGCTGTACTGTACTAACTTACACACTGTAAGCTGTACTGTACTAACTTACACACTGTACTGCTGCCCCCCGGAGCTGCGTTTCCTGGAGTTTGTTCAGACCCCTTAAAATAGCTCTCTCCTGCAGCAGAGGAGGGCCCGCTGCAGGTCCAGCTTAGCTTTTATGACACTGGAAAGGAAAATAATGGGGCAGGTTTGTCTCAGAAACCTTTCTTCAGTTAGAAACTGTAACCAGGTACCTGTAATATTTGATTTTACCCTAGACTTCTCTGGAAAAATTACTTCCAGAATATACAAGGTAACCTGAGGTGGTGGATACAGGAAGGTGGAAAACATGTTAGATGACCTTGTATCATTTTTGAAAAAGCATATGATGAGGGGATCTGTGTAGGAAAGTGTCACAGAAAATTATTACATATTAAGAAACCAGGCATGTCAAGGAGTGGGCGAGGTGGCTCACGCTATAATCCTAGCAATCTTGGGAGGCTGAGGTGGATGGATTTTCTGAGCTCAAGAGTTTGAGCAAGAGCTAAACTCTTGTCTCTACTAAAAGTAGAAAAACTAGCAGGGCATGATGGTGGGTGCCTGTAATCCCAGCTACCCTGGAGGCTGAGGCAAGAGGATTGGTTGAGCCCAAAAGTTTGAGGTTGCTGTGAGCTATGATGTCACTGCACTCTACCCAGGGCGACAAAATAAGACTATCTAAAAAAAAAAAAAAATCATGGTCAAGATTAACTGTGCCCCTCAGCTGCTGACTGACAAAGTTTTAAGACAAGTGAGTTTTAAATAAAGGCTAACTGATTATAGCAGGGAATGTGTAGAGAAGAGTGAGTGTATGTAATTATATAGTAATTATGTTGAAAACGTAATCTCATGCCACCAGCCAGCTGCTTAATCATCTTTCTGATGGATGAATCCACTCCCATGAACCATCTGCTTCTGATCTCAAAGACCTAATATTGGCTTTGTAAAATGTGTGATATAGTTTCTTCTTAGAAGTGTGATCTTTTCCTAGCCAATTAAAAGGTGCTGCTTTGAGGATATTGGAACTCATGCTCAAAGGGATGAAAGAACATTGAAACTTGTATTAAAAGGAGCTAATGATGCCTGGAGCAGTTAGGATTAAAATGGAGCGAAGTAATGCTCTGGGAGGCTGAAAATAGCTGGGCCTTGTGGCAGGCACCTGTAGTCCCAGCTACTTAGGAGGCTGAGGCAAGAGAATCACTTGAGCCTAAGGGTTTGAGGTTACTGTGAGCTGTGGCGCCACGTCACTCTACCAAGGGTGACAAAGTGAGACTCTGTCTAAAAAAAAAAAAAAAAAAGACAACAGAACAAAGTCAGTTTTAAAAAGATTTCTCAAATCAAAGAGCTGTTTCTCTCATCAGCTACCAGGAGAAGGCAAAAGGAATTTTAATGAAAAGTGGGGCAGTGGAATCCGTGTTTTGTCTAGATCCTGGGGCTTCCATGTAAACCAGTGGGAAGTTTTGAGCAAAATCATTTGAACTTTTTGGGAGACGTGTGCTATATAAATTTGACATGTATCCTGGAAGGTTTTTCTCCCAAATTAAAGAAATAATCCAGAAAAAACATCAAAAGAATAAAAGTAACATAGATAGGACTGCTTTGCAATTGATTCCCCATCTGACACAAAATAATTCCTGGGTTAAAATCTAGCATGTTGATGAACAGTGACACACATAATGACAATTGTCAGGTGGTTGCTATGGCAGTAGTGTTATATAAACTTGGGGTAGTCGTCCATTCCTTAACACAGCTTATTATAACCATCTGCATTAATCTGCTTGGGTAATCATAACAGAATACCACAGACCACATGGCTTAAACGATAGACACGTATTTTCTCACAGTTCTGGAGGCTGTGAAGTCCGAGACCCAGGTCCCCACAGGTTGGTTTCTGGTGAGGGCCTTCTTCCTGGCTTGCAGATGGCCGCCCTCTCCCTATGTCCTCACATGGCTGTTCCAGGATGGATGCCCTTGGGGAGAGTTGGAAATGAGTTCTCTAGCATCCCTTTCTGTGAGTACACTAGTCCTGTCTGATCAGGGCCCCACTTCTAGGACCTCATTTAACTAATTAACTCCCATCTCCACATACAGCCATAACGGGGATTAAGGCTTAAACACTCAGCATGCATTTTAGAGGGACACCAATACTTAGTTCATACCACCATCCAACAGGAAGGAAGACGTCACTCTGGGGCTTGACAAGGGGCGAGGCTTCCTGCCACAGTTGCACAGCAATGGCTAATGCCTTTGTCAGTTAGACAATAGTTGGGTTGGCACGTTTGTATTTGTTTAAATTATAATGAATTAATTGTCCAAGTCAAAAGCATAATCAGCAGAAGCCTCTTCATGACAAATTTGCTTGAACACCCTCAGACTGTGTTGGACGACCTCGTAGCCAGTGGAGAAATTCTCTACCATACTCCGTCACCCTGCACACTGGTCATCTCTTCAGCAAATGAGGGCAACACCCAGCTTCACTGCCCCTGAACTTCAACCTGGCTGTGGTTTTAATGGTGGCCCAAACCATTATTTTAGAACTGAAAAAATTTTCTAGACAGCAGGTCATTTCTGTTTGTGCTGGGACTCAAAGCTATCTTAAGGAGCTTAGGATGCCTCGTTCCAGCTTGGACATTCTCGATGAATTAAGCACTGAGTTGAATTACGGGGAAAGGACAATGGCACTGCATGGTGCACGGCCATGTCTGTCCTTGTGTGTTCAGCAGAGCAAACCCGCAGCACTGGCCGTGAGCTGGGCGCGTGGTGATGTGAGCTGGATGAAGAGAAAGGCAAGCTGCTGGGACAAGAAGGATGGCTCTTCTCAAAAGTAGAAGACATCTGGGCTGATAAGAAGGCAGCTGAGGGAGGAGCTAAAGATAAGCACGAGAAACTGGTTGTAAACTTGCCTCAAGGTTCAGACAGGGGGTCAGGCAGCTGAGTTATAGGCAGGGGTCACCGTGGTGGCTTTGCAGCTGTGTCCTGATTCTGATACCTCCGGGCAGCTCCCTCCCCAGCACCGGCCTCTGGACACTGGGAGGGGGGACGCACAGATCTGGGCTGACTTGCCCACAGCAGCCTGTCTTACAGGTTACGCATAGTTGGTGAGACTATGAGTTCCCTGAGAAATGGGTCAGCCCTATGTCACAGCCTCCTGCCTTCACTGTACTTGTCAAATGGCCAGTAAAACTCACCTCAGAGTTAAAAGTGTTAATATTTACATTTCTCTAGAATCCCAGGAGTTCAGGTCTTCCTGGAGAAGGTGTTCTAGATTAAGAGATACATCTCAGTGTCTCTCTCCCCCTCTCTCCTCCTCTCTCCCTCTCTCATTCTCTCTCTGTCTCTGTGTATATATATGTATATATTTTAACCAGACAACATAGCTGGTGAGCTAATAAGTTTTCCCATGTGGTTCAGGCCTCTGATGACTGTTCAGGGGTGCAGGCCGGGAGCACATGTACCGTGTGTGTGTTGAGGGGAGGGTGTGGGAAGAGAGCCTCGCACCTCACACTCCCTTGACCCTGGGTAGGATGCTTTGCTGTATTTGAAGTATGACTTTAAAAGTAGAACTGAACTCCCTTAGGTCTGATGATTGTAAAACGAGTTAATATTATACAGAATTGCTTAATGAACTTGAACCAGTATACCACACAATTTTGCTATTTCTATCAAGTATGGTGGTCATTTCGGCCACTAGTAGCACTAAGCTGCCCAGATTAGGACCCCTACGTTGAGGTCTCCCATGTGCCAGACCCTGTCTGCACTAGGATTTCTCTCCCTCAACACTGTTAACATTTGGGCTGGATATTTCCTCCTCGTAGGGGGCTGTCTGGACATTGAAGGATGTTTAGGAGAATCCCTGGCCTCGCCCCATCAGGTAGGAGAAGGGCTCCCCCCAGTTATGGCAACCCAAGTATCTCCAGACAGTGCAGAATGTCCCCTGGAGCAAACTGCCCCTGGCTGAGAGGCACAGGAGCCCTTGGAGACAGAGTGTGGAGTAGGAACACCTAGAGAGTCACATTCTTTTCTTCATTTCTTTATCCATTTGTGAAGCCTTTGCTGTGTGCCATGAACTTGCTGGGGAATGGGAACATAAGGATGAGTAGGACATGATTTTTGCCTTAAGGAGAAGAGTAATGGAGGAAAACTCATGAAAAGGTACACAACCAACCAATACGGGAAATACAACCAAACAGACGTGCAGAGGATCTGGGAGTGCACTGGGATGGTTGGAGCAGAGAGCTCCTGCCCCAGCGTGGCAGCGGAAGCTGGAGGTGTTGGGAACGCCTCTCCTGACTTGGGAAGAAAATACTAAAAGTCTGGAGAGGTAGATAGGCTGACCGTGTTTGCCCTTCTCAGAGTGTGTACTTTATTCTAGGAGGCGGGGAGCCATCGGAGAGTTTCAAGTGGAAGAGCAGCATGTTTTTGTGTAAGCCAATGCTTTAGTTGGTATGCAGAGAACAGAGGTAAGGGGCACGAGAGAGAAAGCAGGGAGACCATTTAGGAGGCCAGGGGACAAGGAGGGCCAGAACTAGGGCACTGGAAAGAGGGAAGGGAAAGAGAGATTTGAGAACTATTATAGAGATAAATCAGCATGACACAGTGACTCTTTTGATATAAATGATGAGGAAGAGGAAATTGTCATGAGGTGCCACCCTCATTGTCTAGCATAAAGGAAATACCCAGTGAGGGTTGTATTATATTATCACATTAAATTCTTATTCTCCCTGTTTTGCAAATGAGAAAATTTAAGCTCTGAGGAGAAAGTCAGTTGACCCCAAATCTCCTAGCTAGTGAGTGGAGAAGCCGGGATTTGAGATCTATTTGACCGTGACTTCCCACTTGTCATCCTATGTAGCTTTGGCTAAGTGTGGATTAAACTGATAAAAATGCATCATTTAGAAAGAAGTAGACTGAGTTACTGTTGGCTTTTGTGCTGGGTAGGTGCTCAGTATGTATTGAAGGGAAGAATGATTTTCATGAAAATTACACCAACATATTTACATATCATTTTCATGTATTTCCAATTGAAATGCACAAGGGGAAAAAAAAAATAGCTTACTAAGTATTACATGCAAATATCACTCACCCAAGCTTCAGTTTTAGTCTCTTTTCAGCTTCCTGCAGCTACAAGTGATGTCTTGAGGCCCCATAGTCTACGGTTGTGCTGGTTTGTTTAATCGTTCACCGTGTCTCTGTAGACAGCACCAAAAACATAAGTACAGCCAGTATGTGCTATTCTTTAGCAACACATTAAATTGGGGGTCAGTAACACAGGACCTTCACTCCTGTTGTCATGTCTATCCAGAAATATTAAATGGGACCACAACCAAGAATAACTTTTGGGCAGGAAAAAGAGGAAGAAACTCAAAGTGGGAACTTACAGATGTTGCTAAGACAAACACAAAGGAATTCCTGTGTTACATCTCCCTAGGATTACTCTCTTAACCTTTCCTTCTCCACATCCAGACTTCAAAGCTCCTGAAAAAACCAAGATACAGAAGTGCAGGATTAGTTGCCCAATTTACTTATATTTTAAGAAAGTGTCCAAAAAGGCCAGTTAAGCCTGTCTGACAGCAGTGACAGGCCTCTTTGTCGGAAAGTTCGAGAATGATTATAGCCTGTGACCTGTGACAGCTCTACAGGCCTGGAAGAACTGCCAGGGAATGCCACTGGTATTTGTCTTCAGATCACCTTCCTTCTCCCTGCCGGGAGGGTGAGTTCTGGACCTGCATGGAGGAAGGGTCCCAGGCTCCAGTTACCGTAGCTCTCTGCTACCTGTGTACATGAGGGTTTGTCCCAGACCCAGAAATGGAGAGACAGTCCCAATCATGTGAGACCCATATAGGCCCCTCTGCAGGAAGCCAGTTCTTACCCTGCGGAATTGGGGACTCTGGTGTCAGAGCCTTGCAGACTGGGTGGGCTGGAGAGCCGTCTGGGAGTTCTTCATTTCCCCTTCCTGCTGCTAGCGCCTGGGTTCCCACTACAAGTGACGTACACAGCCATTTGTAGCACTCACAACGTCCAAAGCTGTGTGCTTTAACTTGACCTCGACTGCCTGCTCATGGAATTATCTCCAGTGCAGTTGTGGTACCACAGCCCTGCGCTATTCCCAAGGCAGACCTCGATCCCCCAGGCCAAACAGAGTTTTGTAGAACGATTCTCCTTAGAAACTATTTCTGGGTGGTAGGTTATCAATAATACAGTTCACATTCCATCTAATTTAAAAGAAACAGATTTTTTTTCTTTAAAAAGTCTGCTCTAAAATTACAGGTAACCACAGAGTATTTCTCCCCTTCTTGCCTAGGCACTAGCTATTGCTCCCAGTTAAACACCCTTAAACCATATTCTCTTTTGCCTACCGTATTCTATTGAACCTTTAGATCTCAATTTTGAGATTACTTCTCCAGCCCTTCTCCAGTTTTCGACTTTTTTTTAATCTCATGACACACTTGAACCTATAGTTAAACTTATGTAGCACACTTAAATTATGCTAATCAAAAAAAAAAGAGCAAAAGAATATACTTACTGTGCTTTGAACTTATTTTGAGAATAATTTAATTAATGATTTTTAAAATTTTTCATGATACTCCTGAAATCCTCTCCCTGCACAGCGGTTGAAAATCACTGCTCCAGGCTCTCTCTGGTCTCACCCTGAGGTGCACAGCATCTCGCTAAAGCCCTCTGACCTTACTGCAATGGAATTGTCTGGTAAAGACTTGAGAGTTTCACTAGTGGCAGAGGTGACCTGTGGCCATCATCGTGGTGTCTCCAATGAGGGATACAGTGTGGGCTGTCAGGGAACAGCGGGAGGTGTAAGGTGTTGCAGGCCCCAGGTGTGAATTTGCACCTGTGTGGGAACCATTTTCAGAACCTGTGTGCTGAACCTCATTTTCCCTGTATGAAAAATAGAAATAGTAATGCTTACTTAAAAGGGTCGGGAAAAGTCTAATATAAAGACCTTGTACGTTGGCTCACGCCTGTAATCCCAGAACTCTGGGAGGTTGAGGCAGGTGGATTGAGTAAACTCAGGAGTTGGAGACCAGCTGAGCAAGGGCCAGACCCTGTCTCTAAAAATAGCCAGGCACTGTGGTGGGCACCTGTAGGCCCAGCTACTTGGGAGGCTGAGGCAAGAGAATAGTTTGAGCCCAAGAATAGCTTGAGCCAAGTTTGAGGTTGCTGTGAGCTGTGATGTTACAGCACTCTACTGAGGGTGAGACTCTGCCTCTAATATAGTTCCTGGTACCTAGTAGGTGCTGAATAAATGTATTTATTCCTTTGATTACTGCACTAGGTTGAGCATTAGCAGTTCTTTTCAAAGCATTTATGCAGGACCATTGATAGGAGGAGAGGTCTCACTCTATGTTTTAGCTTATGTATTTTTAAAAAATAATTTTGGACATTGTGAGAGACAGAGTGGAAGAAACACAATGTTTGAAGTCAAAGGACCTGGTTGACTCATCTTGGACCTTTCCTCCCAATAAGTAACATATATATTCACTTGTAGCTTTTCATGAAGTTCAAAGCTATTTGCTTTAGCCTGTCCCTGAATATGCTTGCTTCTTACTGAGAGGTCCAAGACCCCAAATAAAAGTTTATTCTGAAACATGAAACTAAAGGAAACGGAGTCCAGGCTCTGTGTGGGCACCACTGACCTTTATTTCCACCCGGGTGTGGGTGAGCTGAGTTTGAGAAGGAAGCCAGCATGTGGGTTAAGGTGGATGGGGAGTTAAGGGGTTGGAAGGGCAGGGGTTGGCACAATTACTGTTTCTTTCTTTTCTTTTCTTTCTTTTCTTTTTTTTTTTGAGACAGAGTCTCACTTTGTCACCCCTGGGGGACAGTGCTGTGGCATCATAGTTCACAGCAACCTCTGACTCCTGGGCTCAAGCCATTCTCTTGCCTCAGCCTCCTGAGTAGCTGGGACTACAGGCATAGGCCACAACACCTGGCTATTTTTTTTTTTTTTTTTTTTTTTTTG
>CAUYPK010065669.1:0-18032 GCA_963574355.1 Loris lydekkerianus | reverse complement strand
ATATGGGGCCGTGCCTGTGGCTCAAAGAAGTAGGGCACCGGCCCCATATACCGGAAGTGGTGGGTTCAAACCCAGCCCAGGCCAAAAACAGCAAAAAAAAATTAATAAATAAAAAAAAAAAATCATATGTTATGGTTTGTTTTTTTTTTTGTAGTTTTTGGCCAGGGCTGGGTTTGAACCCACCACCTCCTGCATATGGGGCCAGCACCCTACTCCTTTGAGCCACAGGCACTGCCCACTATTTATTTTTCTTTTTTTTTTTAGAGACAGAGTCTCACTCCATTGCCCTCAGTAGAGTGCTATGGCATCACAGCTCACAGCAAGCTCCAGTTCTTGGGCTTAGGCGATTCTCTTGCCTCAGCCTCCTGAGTAGCTGGGACCACAGGTGCCCACCACCACACCAGGCTAAATGGTTGTTATTTCAAACCACGAAGTTTCGGGATGGTGTGTCACACAGCAGCAGCCAGCACACCTGTGGTGGACAGCCCTGCGTCTGCTTCCACTGGGCTTCTGACTCACTGCACACTCCATGTCCACTGGTCCCTGGTGCCAACAAGGCCCTCCGAAGGAATAGCATGGAAATGTAGCCTAGCTGGCTCTGACCTCAGCAGATGACTGAATAATTATGTCTGGCTGGTCGAGTTCAAGGTGCGGGTGCTGGATGTTGTCCTTAGCACCTGTGGTGATCCTGGGTGCTGAGGGGATCTGTGCTGTGGTAGGGATTCTGGGGGGAGCACTGCCCTGCCCCTCTGTCACACTCCAGGGAGAGGCTGCCAGCTGCCCGCCCCAGTTGCAGAACCCTCTGTCGTGAGGTGTTACCCTTCCTGGCTTCCCTTCAGAACAAAGTGGCAGCCATCACTAGGTGGGGACCTTGGCCCACGTGAGAGGTCTTCCCAGCCTGCTGGAGGGAGCCCTGGGTGCACACACAGCCAACGCGGTTCCATTATCCTCTTGCAGACAGCAGCCCTTTGGTCCCCCCTAGGCCTAGGGTCACAGTACCTTCTATAAGGGGGCCTTACCCTATGGAGAGGAACATAGCCCAGAAGAGCCAGAGAGGGGCCCTGAAACCTGGGGCAGGGTCGCTCTCACCAGGGTGGAAGGGCAGCACCATTGCTGGGTCTCCTGATGTCGCTGCAGACCTGGCTGTGTAGGGACACCAGTTACCCCCTTCCCAGGGAGCTCATCCCTTATTTCTTGCATTTTCAGGAGCTCACTCCCCCTTTCTAAGAAATGCCAAATTCACATCATTCTAGGTTGGTTTCTTGTCCTTCCCCCACTAACAAGGTCCTTCTCCAAAGAAGCAAAACTCTAAGCTTGATCTCTGCTGGAGCATCCCCTTTGGAAAGTGACAGAGAGGGCACGTCAGCTGACTCTGAGCAGGTCCTGCTCCTTGGAGCTCCATAGGTACAAGCCTATGACTTGCCACTTGATTCATGGGACTCTGTCCTCACACCTGCAGGCTCAGGACCTGCCATCCTTTCCTGTTTGAGATCATCCTGGAGGCCCCTGGTGGCCCCTAGCTCCCCCTGGCTCCCAGCTGTCCCTTCCCGTGCTGGGCCCTCTGTTACTTAATGTGTCATCCAGGAAATGTGGGGCAGATGTTTTTGGTAAACCACTGGGCTGTGGCTAACCTGTGTATGGGGTGGGATGACTGCACATGTGTGTGGGGTTCCCCTCCCCCCGGCCATCTGTGCTCCCTCGTAGAGCAAGCCACATATATATATCTACAGTGACAGGGACAGTGGGAACCCTGACAATAAATTATGGTGCGTGAGGACTTTGACTGCATGTCAGCCTCGGAATTAAATTCCGTTCCTGCTTCCTCTAAGGCCGGGAACCACAGAGTCTTCAGCACCAGCTCCAAGCCCGTGGTTAGGGCTGAGAGGCTTGTTTCATGACAGATGAGGAAACTGAGGCTCAGGGAGAAGCAGGAACTTGACCCAACCATTCTTTCTCTGGGCTTGGTGGGTTCCTCCAGGACTTTGCAAACTGCAACCAGCCCGTAGAGCATGGAGCTGCTTACCAGGTTTCAGAGGAAGGTTCTGGGAAGCTCCTTCTGGGTGCTGAGTGCTTGGGTGCCCACATGGGTATAGGCAGGGTGCTCCAGCCTGTGGTTACAGAGTGCAGTGCTCTCCAGAAGCCTCCCTGAGATGGCCCCTCAGTACATGTGCTGGGGAGGTCACCCTGGTCTGGTGAGGCAGGGGAACCTTCAGGAGATGGTTGTGGTGGGAAAGTTAAGTCTTATTAATTAATTAATTTATTTTTAAATTTTCTTTAGGGTCACCCAGGCTGAAGTACAATGGCTCGATCCTAGCTCATTATGACCTTGAACTCCTGGCTTCAAGCAATCCTCTGGCCTTGGCCTCCCAAAGTACTGGGATTACAGACATGAGCCACCACATCCAGCCCCAAATTCCATTTAAAAAATGAAACAGATAAGCCCATGTGTATGATGTGTGTAATGGTTGTGTATGTTGTGTGTGTGTGTATGAGGATATGCATTTAGTGTGTTTATATGTGTTTTGTGTGTGCACATGTGAGCAAGTGTGAATGCGTGTGTGTCATGGGTGGGCATGCTCGTAAGAACAGGTGTGTGTTTGCATGTGTGTATTCATGTGTCATATGTATAAATGTGTGTTCCTGTGTATTGTGCACGTGGTGTTTGTGTGTGTATGTGTGAGCGTGTTTGGGAAGAACAGCCCAGACCTTGGCATGGGACTGGTGTCCCCTCCCGGGGAGGAGGTAGTGAGATGGTAGCAAGCATCTAAGCTGCCTTGTCCTCCCTGCTGTCTCTGTCCTCTTGCCCTAGCTTTCTTCCTGCTGCAGCCTTCATTTGGGGCCCACTCCCAGATTAATGCTGCCTAAGGCTCTGCCCTTCCTAGTAACGAAGCAGTGCGCACGCCTCGTAAAATCCTGGACAACAGGAGAGCACCAAGAAGAAAAGCGCCCTTAGTCCCCAAACCCAGAGTGCAGGCCGTGGCTTCACCAAGTCTTCTCCAGGCTATAGATGAGACTTAAGGACAGACAAGAAGAAAGAAAAACGAGTACTACGCACCCCGTCCCCCCACCCGTGAGCCCTGGTCCCACACTGGAGGAGGCCGCAAGCCTCAAGCCTCCTCCAGTGTCTTCTTTTTGTTGTTGCAGTTGTTTGATTCTTGGAGGTTCGCAAAGACTCTGAGGTGACCAGTTTGACCTGAGCTATGGAGACAGACACGCAGACTTGGGCTCAAGTTGGGTCTCCGTCACCCTAACAGCACCTTCTCCTTAGCCTCTCTGAGCCTCAGCTTCCTCTCCCCTATAATGCAGTAAAAATATCAACCTCCAAGGACAGTTGTCAGGAGCAGAAATTGTGCCCATTCTTTTCCTATTTTTTCTCAGATCCTTTCCTCCTGGTTTCCACTTTCTGCCCTACCTTGCAGAGAAAATCATCTCCAGGGTCCCTTGCCCACTGGCTTCCATTGGCCAAATGAGTGAAAGCCCAAGGGTGGGAGGATGGGAGAAGTCAGGGTGTGTCTCCTGCCTCTTCTCTTCTTGGGGTGTCCCTAGAGGGGCTGCCTCTCCACCGTGGCTCTAGCTCCTGCTGGTCCCAGAAGCGTGGCAGTAGCAATGACTTCCTGCTGTCACTAAACTCTGGGTCAATTTGACATTCCTCCTATGGCTCCTCATCAATTCAAAGATGTAGAACAAATTCCCTCTATTAAATTCCTTGGGTTGAAAGAGCTAGCAGGGTTTTTGGTTTTGTGGTGGGTCCCTACGTGGTACAGAAACCACACGCAGGGCAGTGTCTGATAACCAGAGGATGGTCAATGTGTAGCGCTAAGGTCTACATAGCTCTGGCTCCTCATGCAGCCGGTCACCCAGGCTCAAGTACAGTGGCTCAATCATAGCTCATTATGACCTTGAACTCCTGACTTCAAGCAATTCTCTGGCCTTGGCCTTCCAAAGTGCTGGGATTACAGGCATGAGCCAGCACGTCCAGCCCCAAATTCCATTTAAAAAATGAAACAGATAAGCCCATGTGTATGATGTGTAATGGTTGTGTTATGTGTATGTTGTGTGTGTGTAGGAGGATGTGCATTTTGCGTGTTTATATGTGTGTTGTGTGTGCACATGTGAGCAAGTGTGTTTCCACCACCCTCATAGGAATATCCCAAGAGCCCTGCCTTCTTCTGCCTCCCTTTTCTCACTTTCCTAATTCCTTTCTCTTGACCAAAGCCTAACTGGGCTCTTTTAGCATTTTTAGTAGCATAGTACAGTAAAGGAATGGGTAAGGGTAAAGGAATGGGCTCTGGAGTAAGGCAGCCCTGGGTTTGAATCTCAGATTCACCAATACCAGCTGGATGACCTTGATTGGATCACATCAACTCGCTTGCCTTATCTAAACCCAGAAGAGAATAGCTGATTCATAGAGATGGTATATGTAAAGTACTTGATAGCGAGTAAGCTACCTTTTTGGTTGACTATTATTATTTTTAAATTATTAGTTTATTTTTTGAGACAAGGTCTCTGTCACCCAGGTTGGATTACCATAATATGATCATAGTTCACTGTAACCTCAGGATCCTGGGCTCAAGTGATCCTTCCATCTCAGCTTTCTGAGTAGCTGGGACTATAGGCACGTTCCACTGAATCTGGACAATTTTTATTTTTAATTTTTGTAGAGATGGGGTCTCTCTACGGTGCTGGCTGGTCTTGAACTCCCAGCTTTAAATGATCCTCCTGCCTCAGCCTCTCAAAGTGCGATGATTACAGGTGTGAGCCACCACCCCCAGCCTAACTATTAGGATTAATATCATCATGACATCCTCTTCTTTCAAGAACGTGGAATCTTTTCAGTTAGATCAATGGACACAGGAAGAGCTTATCCCTTTTCTTCCCAATATCTCTTGATATGAAGAGGTGTGGAAGTGGGCAGATTTGCAAAGAGGCTGAGAATCATGGAAAGAAAAGGGCAGAGTCTGGAAAACTTCTCTTTCAATAATGGTATCAAAACATCTCGAGTAGGTTGAGATGTTTAAGGAGACAGATGCTCAAAAGGATGGGAACCTTGCCCTGTTGGAAAGCTGAGCCTGGTGTTGTCTTAAATTTGCAAAGCCTCTGTCTAGTGGGTCACAGCGGGGGCACTCAGCTTGGCACACGTGTGACTAGGACAGACGCACGGAAGAGAAGAGCAGCATGTGTTTCTTGTCACCAGACACTTAGAAGTAGCTCTTTTCACCCTGCCTTGTCTCTCCTCTCACTGGGCCCACATCATCGCTTCTACCTGGCAAGCTTTTCACCTCTTTTCCACCCAGCACTCCTACACATCCTTCAAGACCCAGCTGTGTTAACACCTATGGGGACCTTTGGTATCCCTAGGCAGAAATTAACACATCATTGCCTTAACTCTCAGAGCTTGTGCTTGCTCTGTGGTGCCCTCAGCACACCCTCTTCTGTGTCTTAACAGCTCATGCATCCTGCTGTCATGGCATCTGCCACACTCCTACAGTAGCTGGAAGGACAGTTGGTAACTGCCAAGCGCTCTAACTATGCACTAAGTGCCACGACCTGCATCACCTCATTGACCCCCCCCACTCCTTTCTCCATGGGTGTCACCATTTTACAGATAAGGAGACCGATGCTCAGAGCCACTGCTATCAGGCTCTGCAGTCTGTGATTTTACCAACCGTCACTTCACTTGTGAACCCCCAGAGGAAAGAGATTGGCTTGTACCCTCCTTTGTGTACCTAGCTAGTAGCTGGCAGGGTGCCTGCCACTGAGTGGTCTCTTAAACGGTTAAATAAAAGAATAGTCTGCAGCAGTGATACACCAAGGCTTATTAAACCACTTCCCTTATGCTGCTGTGAGTTTTTCTGGGCATAGCTCTCTTTCTTCAAGATTATTTTGTTTGGGTTAGTTTCTGGGAGTGCAATGTCTGGGCCACGTCATCTTCCACCCCTCAGAGCCCCCAGCAGTGAAAGAGTGAACTTGTTTTTGGCAGCCTTGAAGGGAAGGCCCTGCTCTCACTTTCACATGGCTATAGTTCTGGGCTCCTTGGCCGGCGCTGGATGTGGCTGCGCTCAGCTCTTGGAAACCTGCAGCAGCTGCCTGGTCAGCTCTCCCTACCTGCACCACAGCTCTCTCGGCCTGTCCCTGCTGCCTTGTTGGCAGCGGCATATGGCCTGGGCCGAGTCCTCCCTGACCACTGCCCTGCCTCTGGCTTCCTTATTTGGAGGAACAAGAGGTGGGGAGAGAAGGGAGCAGGGCAGGTGGATAGAGGCAGGATAAGGAGTAAAATGCCAGGCACAGGGAGTTGAGGAAATGGGAAGGGTGGCCCCGTGTGTGTGTGTGTGTGTGTGTGTGTGTGTGTGTGTGTGTGTGTAAGGGTGGGGGGGTCAAGCCCTCCAGTGCCCCTTCCCACCACTCCTGATTTCTGCAGACCCCCACCCCCAAATCCTCTGCTCCAAGAGGAAAAGTAAATTCCCAACCACAACTGGGGCTCTGCCCTCAAGGCCCTTCATTGTGCCCTGAGAGCTCAGGAGCTGGGGATGCTGGTACCCTGGGCCTACCCACGAGGACCCCCTTTGCCTCTGGGTCTCCTCCCTTTTCATCCAACTATTTCCTCATCTTCTCTCCCAGGCATCTCCACTCCAACTCCAAATGTGAGAAGGCCAGAGACACCCAGGTAAAACCAGGTAAGAACACAGAGGCACCCAGTTTAACTCAGGGACACCTACTTAAGTGTGTCCTAACCAGCAGAGACCAAATTTTGTATGTTTTAAGGTTGCTGGATAAAATCCAGGATGCCTAGTAAACTTGAACTTCAGATTTTTTCATGTGAGGATGCCCCGACTGTTGCACAGGACACCCACTATAAAAACAAGAAAATACTGTTTTTCTGAAATTCAAATTGACCTAGGTATTTTTTCTTCTTTATCTGCTAAATCTGGCAAAGGCAGGGTATTTCTCTTCTTTTCCTGAATTTCAAACTCTTGGAAACCAGAGTTTCCCCACCTCTGCCCTGCAACCAGCTTCCTTCCTTCATTTTCCTGGTGGAGATTTGGCTTCTTCTTGGACCTACGTTCTTTTTAATTTCCCTCCTCCCTTGGGTTTTATTTACTTTAGCAAAGTCACCCTGGGTCTCCATTTCAAAGTCTTTGATGTTATTACCAGAGACTGTGGTTTAGGCAGCATAAGCTTTTAGAAAGGTTTCTTCAGGACACTGGAAGGAAATTAAACCTTGGAAAATATGCTTGACTTTTTTTTTTTCCTTTCTGAAAAGAAAGTCTGTGCATCGAGCTCCCTTGTGGTCATGGAAGCATGAACAGCGGAGTTAAGGCCAGAAAGCTCATCTCTCAAGCTGCCACCAGCTGCGGCCCCAGCCATTGTGAGGTTTATCTCCAGCTGCCGTGCTGCTGTCTCAGAGTTTCCATCCTCAGCTGAATTCCTTCAAAGAGGCCCCAAATGTGTGGACTCAGAGGGATCTGAGAAGCCAGCCGGGCAAGGGCTTCCCAAACCGCTGTGTGCACACAGGTCACCTAGGGAGATCCGGCCAGTCTCATGCTCAGTCTGACCTAGTTTCATCAATTTGAGATCAGTGGAGGCGGGACGCAGGCATCATGATTTTTAAAAGAACTCCCCAGATGATTCTAGTTTGAGATCCAGTGAACCAGAGTAGTGGCTGTCGGGAGCTGGGGCATGGCTGAGACAATGCAGAGGTGTGTGTGACCTTCGTCCACTGGGCATCCCTACTTTGGCTCCCCCGTCTCCCGCAGCAGGAGCTGGCTCCTGAAAGCACCCTTTACTGGCTTCTAATTTTGTTTCCCTTCTCTACTCCTCTGCCATGCCTGGGATCACCTCCCAAATAACCTGCTTGCACTTAAATCCTTCTCTCCCAGTCCGCTTTGGGGAGATCTTAGTTTAGGGGTAGTCATGCTTGCCCATATAGAGCATTTTGTAGTTTAAAATGTGATTTCTCAATCTAACAGGCTGCCCTGGCTGGCAGAAGACCCCAGTTTGGGGAGCCAGGTAGGCAACTAAGCCAGCTAAGCCAAATCTCAGCTCTGTGGCTCAGACATTCTGAGTTATTGTGGGTATATGGCAGAGTATTATCATTTTTAGAAATGTAACTTGGTACTTTCTGAGTCTAGGTTCTTCATCTCTATATCGGGTTAACAGCTACCTGTTAGGGTGATTGAAGAGAATAGAATGAAATAGTAACTGTAGAAGAAATAATAGGCTTGGTGCCAGTAGCTCAGTGGTTAGGGTGCTGGCCATATACACCAGGGCTGGTGGGTTCGAACCCGGCCTGGGCCTGCAAAACAACAATCACAACTACAACAAAAAATAGCCAGGCATTGTGGCAGGCAGCTGTAGTTCCAGCTACTTGGGAGGCTGAGGCAAGAGAATGACCCAAGTCCAAGAGTTTGAGGTTGCTGCAAGCTGTGATGCCATGGCACTCTACCAAAGGTGACATAGTGAGACTCTGTCTCAAAAAAAAAAGAAATAATAATAATGTCCCTACTTTCCCTTTCCTGTAGTAGTATTAATATTGGATATCCATGCCCTTGCATGGCCTCATGGTGGCAGAATGTACTTCCTGGCCTTGGCTTTGGTCTTAGCCATGTGGCTGGCTGTGGCCAACAGGACAATAGCAGACACAATGCCAGTGAAGGCTCGAGTGGACTTGTGTTGTTAGGCTTGTTCTTGCACTTTTCCCTTATATAGAAAATCAATCTTTATGTACCTGCTGGTGTTCCAGAAGTATAGGGGATATACCACATATACTCGAGTATAAGCCGAGTTTTTTCGGCCCAAAATTTGTGCCGAAAAACCCAAACTCGGCACAAATTTTGTGCCGAAAAAACTCGGCTTATACTCGAGTATATATGGTTTTGAGCAGATTAGAACCCAAATCAATGCTTGGAATCAGGCCTGGCTGAGCCCAGCTTAGATCAGCCAAATTCCACTTAACCTGCAGATGATGTATGCCACTGAGTTTTGTCATGCAGCTTTATTATGGGAATCACTGACAGATACACTATTTACAAAAACATCTAGCACAGGGCTTGGCCCTTTGTTGAGGTCCAGTGAATGCCAGTTCCTGTCTCTCCCCATCACATGGGAGCCAAGACCGTTTGCTGGTTCTTGTCTCCCCCATCAGACTTCTGGATCAAGACCTGGGATGGAAGCTTCTGTTGGAAGTGGAGTCCTGCCCACACTCTTTCCTAATGTGGCTCCCAGTACATCTCTGTTATAAAGGTGGGAACCTTTATAACAATATCAGCTTATCCACAGCCCCTCTTTCAAAGCAAGCAAATACACCTTGCCTGGTCCCTATGGATCTGGTTAGCTAGTTACTAACTGGCAGCTGCATGCCTACTGTGCCTAATGGGCCCAACAAGTGCATCTGATGGTGTGAGCCCTCAAGTACCTTAGGATCCAGTTAGAGAGGCCAAATCACCTGCATGGGGTGGGGATAAGGGAATGGTTTGGGGGTCAGGTGGACCTGTCTTTTCCTAAGCTTTCCTAGACCTCCCACTATAAAGACCTTCCCCCTATAATCTGGTCCTTACTATTCTACCTGCCTTCATTAATAATAACTCTGATATAATAGTCAATATTTTAAAATAGCAATTGCTTATCAGACATGATGGTAGGTGCTTGACACATATATTTGTTTAAAGGTCAACACACCTAAGGAAGATTATGTTAATGCTTCATTTACAAAGTGTCTAATGATTTTGAGTTGCATGTGAGTCAAAGTTCCAAAAGCCTGATTAATTATAAAAATATATTTTAAAAGATTCAACAATGGAACTTTACCCTGGAAATGAGAACAATGTAAACTAAATATTGTACCCTCATATTAATTTGAATAAAGAATTTTTAAAAAGATTCATTACATCATTATCCCTATTTTACATATAAGGAAATTGAGGCCCAGAAAGATTTGGTCAGTTTATTAATGGCCCAGTTCCATCTGACTGGCTGACCAGATCCAGAGGGACCAGGCCAGGTATATTCATGTTAGTGGCAGGGCTGGCCCTCTTGCAGAAGCAGCCGACTTCTTGGGAAGACCCTGTGTTTTCTGTTTGCAGCAACTACCAGCCACACTGAACCAATGCCTACTTCCTCTTTACTTCTGCTCAGTCTTGGGAGTTCCACGGATTTCCCAGACACACACCGTATCTCTGGGAATCCCAGGAAGTGTCCAGATCCTTTTGGTTGCAAGCAACAGAAACTACATTTGGGCTCTGGTGACCTTTCTCTATAATTATCTTAACTGCCCTCTTCTATAGCTTCACTTTATTTTCCAATAGCTTCCCCCGTGTTCCAAGCCAGCACGCATCCCTCTCCCCCCCACTGACCGTGTCTGTGTTTCCAGCTTCAGGATAACTGGGCCCACCTCTGGACCACTTCCTGTGGCATTCCCTGGAAATTCAATTTGCTAAATGACTTCAGTTTGGGTTATTTGTACCAATCACTGTAGCAAGGACTTGCTAAAACTGGGTTAACCCAGCCAGGACCCCCAAAGCACCTGGGGCGGGGGAAGGTTGAGACGCACACCATCTTCATGGTGGCCAAGTGGTGGGGAGGGTGGAAGGATGTTTAGAAGCAACCACAAGTGTACACAGGAGGTGATGTGCAGAGGAAGGGGTGGACAGCAGAGAGGCTGTAGGAGGGGCCTGAGCATCTAAGCTGATTCTCAGCCAAGGGAATGTCCCTTTATAGCCTATCCTCTGAGGCTCTTGTCATTCTATCTGCCCCTGGCAGAGTGATTCTTTTTCCACTGTTCATTCTGCTGTGTCTACAGGGGAGAGGATTCCTTTGAAATAGATCCTGGGACAAGGACTTATGTCCCTGTGATTTACTAGGAAGGTGCTCCTGGGGGAAACTGGGAGAGGCCTGAAGGAAGCCCAGCCAGGGGTGAGCTCAGGAAAAGCCCAACAGAAGGTTGCTTTGGCTGGGGACACCTCAGAGTAACCTGACCCTGAGGCAAGCAGGCTGGCTCTTCAATTTATTGCACCTGTTAGTCATTGGCCAAGGATTGCAGGCGTGGGAGGAGAACAAACATTTCTCATCACCTTAGGTTCACTGCCTGTCCAAGCAAGGTGGTTCCAGCCGTCCAGGGGAACCCCAGGTGCACACTGCAGGAAACAAAAGCACCACAGACCTGGAAGGTGTTGGATTACAAAAAAGGTAAAAAGGAATCTGACGGGTGAAGGTCTGACACGGCCACTCCAGGCTAGGGTATAAGCATCAGCTCTCATCCATCAGCCAGGGGTCCCAACTCCGGCCCTCAGCCTTGACTCTACTGTCAGAGATGCTGCTCGGCCTGCAGGGTACTGACTGCTCAATACCTTAAAGCTTCTGAATTCATTGCCAACATTTAAATCTCAGGCAATTTGTACACAAAAATCCAGATCTCTAGCTCCTTTTGAGAAATCTGAGTTGTTATCTGAGGTCCATGTGTCTGCATGGCCACAGCTGGGGGCTGCCACAGAGGATGTCTGACTTGAGCAATTTCACCTGGTGGCTCTGATGCCACAATCCCTACCAGTCCCTATTGTGCCCCTATAGAAGTTTTCTTACAAGGGAACTAAGAAGGAAGAGAAAAAAATTTTTGTACCAGCATCTCTTTAAGTGGAGGAAAAGTACACTGTCTGAGGATGGTTACCACAGACAAGCTGAGTCTGCGTCTGAAGAACACAGCCCAAGGTGCCATTAGGAGATCTCTGTTGTGCTGCCCGCTGGGCCCATCGTGGCATGAGTTGGCCCCTCCTGCCACAAGACAGCCGAGGCTCCTGCCAAACTCTTGCTTTTCCACCGAGATCCAGCTGTGCTGCCTCCCCTCCCCCGCCCCGTACCATTTTGTTCAAAGCAGCTGTTTTTCCCTTTCCAACTCTCCAAGTGCTGATTTCATCTCTTTCCTGACAAAAGTTTGGAGCCAGGAGGGAAATGGTTTGGCAGAGAACCAACCTGCAGTGGGAGGAAGAAGACAGCGTGGGGAAGGCAGATGTTGATTGGTGATCCGGGTTGGGGGGTCTGAAAGAAGACTGGACCTGGACTCTGAAGACCCCAAGACAAGAAGGCCCTGGTCCCGGCGGGCGCAGGGCTCTGGGGAGCTTGCTCCTCAGAGTTGCTCTCGGCAGCATTAGTTAGAGGTGGGTCCCTGGGAGTTCCATTCTCAGGAGCTCAAGAGAGGTGAGGCGCCAGGGGCCGCCTTGCCCCCATCCCCCGCGACTCGGCCCTGCAGGCGGGTTTCTGAGCACTGGTGCTGCCTGGAGGCCATGCTGGGGAGGAAGGGAAGCCAGAGACCAAACTCAGGAACCGGTCTGCTCTGCAAACCAGGCTCAGGACCAGCAAGCCCCTTCCCAGGGGAGTCTCATCCTCCCCTCTGCCACCCCCAGACACACAGACCCCTAGTTCTCCTCCTCCAAGACACCCTCCCCTCCCAACTGAGCTGAGGCAACATCTTTGACCAAGAGAAAAATTCCTTTCTCCTTAACCATTCCAAAAAAAGGCTTGAAAATTTCCAACAAGAGCACATTAAGACACAAAGGGGAAAACCCGACCTGAGACACTGGTGAGTTTACAGAGCGTAGATTTCTGCGCCCAGCTTGACCTGACGTCTCCTGGAAGATCTGCTTGGTGGCCACAGTGGAGCGGGTGTCCATTCCTTAGAAACCCTCGACTCAACTGGGCCTAGGGTGGAGCCCAGTAGTGCAGGCAGACTGCTGGCGGTGGGCTGGGGGGTGGGAGGTCCTACTACCAGCCTGCTGGAGGGCCTCAGTGCTTCCCCAGGGCCAGGGCCCTGGTCTTTGTCTGGGAAGAGGCTCTCCACACCCCTGCCCTGACTGGCCTGAGCGGTGCCCCCTCAGCACTTCCCTGCCTTCCTTTCATGAGGAAGGCCCTGAATTTCCTCCTTCACCCTTCTGGAAGTCACTGGCTCCTAACTTAGGCTGAACACTACACTTCCCTCCCTCCAACACCCCACTGCTACACTTCCCCATCTCTCTCTGCCTGTGCAATTTGCCCAAAGCACATCCAGAGGGTTCCAGGCTGGCTGTGCCCTGGAGTGGCCGCCCTCCTCTGGATCCTCCCACTGGTCAGCACAGGCACCCTGGGGCTCCATTTCCATACCTGCATCACTTTTCAGGTCCCTTTGGCATTTGGTTTCTGAATGGACTGGACTTATCCTTGGGGAAGTCATGGCTGACCTTCCTGAGTGTAACAGGTATAGAAAGATAGATAGATAGATAGATAGATAGATAGATAGATAGATAGATAGATAGATAGATATAGATAGATAGATAATATATAGAAATATATAGAAATATTTATTTATTTATTTTTGAGATAGTCTCATTCTGTTGCCCCAGTCTAGAATGTTGTGGCATCATTGCAGCTCACAGCAACCTCAAACTCCTGGGCTCAAGTGATCCTCCGTCTCAGCCTCCTGAGTATCTGGAGGTTACTTTTCCATTTTTAATTCTATTTTTCTATTTTAGATGGGGTCTTGCTTTGCTCAGGCTGGTCTCAAACTCCTGAGCTCAAGTGATCCATGCTCCCACCTCAGCCTGGCAGAGTGTTAGGATTACAGGTGTGAAACACCATGCCTGCCCTAGAAATATTGTTTGAAAAATAGGTGATACACATGTATGTTAATGGAACCAAACACAAAAGATAAATGGCTTTCATCACTATCTCCCTTTACCCTATTCCAGCCGCAAATCTGCCTTGCCCATTTTCCAGATGTATTTTATGCAAATATATATAAACATATATATAGATAAACAGATGTAGGTTTTATTAATACAAATATATTAGCAAATTAATATACAAGTATTTTGCAGATCATTTCACATCAGAACAAAGTATTTCTTCATCTCCAAAAGTGGCTGTGAGTATCCCCTGTTGGGCTGTACATTGATTTAACCAATTTCTTATTGCCAGGCACTTGGGTTGCTTCCAATCTTGCTCTCTCAGAAAGCACTGTAACTAGACTGTCTGGCACATGTGCCATGTGCCTGCAGGATAAATCCCAGAAGTGGATTGCTTGGCCAAAAGATATGTTCATTTAAAATTTTTATCAATATTGTCAAAGTACCCTCTAGAGATTTTGTGCTGATTTTTGCTCCTGTCAAACAACATCTGAGAATGTCTGTTTATGCCCTCATCAACACAGAATGCCATCAAACTATTTGCCAGGCTAAGAACTAAAAGTAATTGCTATGCAATAGTAACTATAATCCTTACATTTAACACAAACATGGCCAAGCATCTTCTATGTTTAAAAGCCATTTGTAGATCCATTTCTATGAGCTTTGCTCTGTTTTTTTGCCATTTTTTCCTATTGGGTATTGGTCTCTTTCTTATTGATCTCTAGATATGCTTTATATATGAAGGACACTGACCTTTGTCAATTGTATGTAAACACAGTTTATGCTTGCTGTTTGTCTTTTTGGCTTTCATTTAACATTTGAATTAAAAGTTTTTGTACAATCAAATTTATTATTTTGAAAAATGCCTTTCGGGTTTTGTGTTATGCTAAGAGAAATCATTCTCACGCTGAGATTATAAAAAAGTATTTTATATTTTCTAATGCTTTTATGGTTTCAGTTTTAAGAATTCAGTTTCTGGGGCAGTGCCTGTGGCTCAGTGGGTAGGGTGCCGGCCCCATATACCGAGGGTGGTGGGTTCAAACACAGCCCCAGCCAAACTACAACAACAACAACAAAAAATAGCCAGGCATTCTAGTCGGCGCCTGTAGTCCAAGCTGCTCAGAGGTTGAGGCAAGAGAATTGCTTAAGCCCAGGAACTGGAGGTTGTTATGAGCTATGATACCACAGCACTCTACCAAGGGTGATAAAGTGAGACTCTGTCTCTAACAAAAAAAAAAAAAAGAAAAGAAAAGCAGTTTCTGATCCATCTGGAATTTATTTTGGTATAAGAAGTAAGGTAGAGATTCAGCTTTAATTTTTCCCAGATGACCACCCACTCAGCCCAATGAATAGGGATCTTTTGAATAATCCATCCTTTCTCCAGTGATGTATATTATGAAATGGATGTCCTTTAAATGTGTCTTTGTTATGTACAGTCACCTGTCACTTAATGACAGGGATATGTTCTGGGAAATGCCTCGTTAGGCAGTTTCATCATCGTGCCAATATTATTGAGCAAGTTCACACAGACCTAGGTGGTATGGGCTACTACACACTCAGGCCATATGGCATAGCCTACTGCTTTGAGGCTACCCATACGGAAGGTTACTATACTGAACACTGTGGGCCAGTGGGCCCTACCATTCTTGGCACCAGGGACTGGTTTCATGGAAGACAATTTTTCCATGAATAGGGTGGTGGGATGGTTTTGATATGAGTCTGCAAGCCATGGATTTACCACGGTCTCTGCGCAGTCAATCCTCTCACTAATGATAATCTGTATTTGCAGCTGCTCCCTCAGCTCCATCTCCGACCATCAGACGTTAGATTTTCCTAAAGGTGCACCTAGATCCTTCACATGCGCAGTTTATAGTAGGGCTCTAGTTCCTATGAGAATCTACTGCTGCTGATTGGACAGGAGGTGGAGCTCAGTCGGGGATGCTGCTGATTGGACAGGAGGTGGAGCTCAGTCGGAAATGCTGCTGATTGGACAGGAGGTGGAGCTCAGTCGGGGATGCTGCTGATTGGACAGGAGGTGGAGCTCAGTCGGGGATGTGAGCAATGAGGGGCAGCTGTAAATACAGATGAACCGTCACTCACTTGCCTGTGGCGGTGGACCACACCTCAGCTGTAGGTGGTTATAACACAATGGTATTTGTGTATCTAAACATATCCAAACATAGAAAAGGCACCGTAAAAATATGATATAGAGCCATGTGCACTGGCATATGCCTGTAGTCCTAGCTACTTGGGAGTCTGAAGCAGGAGAAACCCTTCAGCCCAGGACTTTGAGTCTAGCCTGGGCAACCAAGTGAGAGCCCATATGGTTTTGTTTTTTCAATACAGTAGAATAGATAAAAAATGGTACACCTATATAGGCCACTAACCTGGAAGGGAGCTTGCAGGACTGGAAGTAGCTCAGGGCGAGTCAGTAGGTCAGTGCTAAGTGCATGTGAAGGCCTAGAATGTAATTGTTCACTTTAGCTATATTAAATTTATAAAAATGCATTTCTCTTTCTCCAATAATAAATTCACTTTAGCTTACTGTAATGTTTTTACCTTATAAACTTTTTTGTTTTTTGAAACCAAGTCTCACTCTGTCACCCTGGATGGAGTGCGGTGGTGTCATAGCTCATAGCAACCTCAGATTCCTGGGCTCAAGCGATCCTCTTGCCTCAGCCTCCTGAGTAGCTGGGACTACAGGCACCTACCACTATGCCCAGCTAGTTTTTTCTATTTGTAGTGCAGACAAGGTCTTGCTCTTGCTTAGGCTGCTGAGCAATCCACCCACATTGACCTCCTAGAGTGCTCGGATTACAGGCCAGAGCCAGTCCCTCCAGCCTACTTTATAAACTTTTATTTTATTTTTTTTTTAACTTTTTGATACTTTTGTAATAACACTTAGCTTAAAACACAAACACATTATACAGCTGTACAAAAACATTTTGTTTCTTTATATCCTCATTCTATATGCATTTTTTCTATTTTTAAATTTCTTTTTACTTTCCAAACTTTTTTGTTAAAAACTAAGACATGAACACACACATTTGCCTAGGCCTATAGAGGGTCAGGATCATCAACATCACTGTCTTCTATCTCCACATCTTGTCCCACTGGAAGGTCTTTAGAAGCCATAACACCCATGGAACTGTCACCTCCTATAATAACAATGCCTTACTCTGGAATACGTCCTGATCCACCTGCCTGAGGTTGTTTTACAGTTCATTTTTTTTATAAGTAGAAAGCATGCACTCCAAAAGAACAATAGAAAGTATAGCATAGTAAATACATAAATCAGTAACATAGTCATTTATTGTAATCAAGTATTATGTACCATACATAATTGTATGTGTTAGTCTTTTTTTTAATAGACAAGATTTTGCTTTATTGCCCTGGCATGAAGCTATGTCATGATCATGGCCCACAGCGACCTCAAACTCCTGAGCTCAATGATCCTCCTGCCTCAGCCTCCAGAGTAGCTGGGACTACAGGCTCCTGCCACAACGCCTGGCTAATGTTTCCATTTTTTTGTAGAGACAGAGGTCTCATGATGTTGCTCAGTCTAGTTTCAAACTTGTGACCTCAAGGGATCCTCCCAAGTTGGCCTCCCACAGGTGAGAGCCTGTGCTAGACTTTTATATCACTGGCAACCTATTAGGTTTGTCTAGTGTTGCACAAACACGTGAGTAATGCACTGTGTTAGGGTGGGTGGGATGGCTGCAACATCCCTGGGTGACAGGATTTTCAGCAGTTCTGTAGGAGATACAGGCCATGCCTGACTGCATTAGGGGAGGGGAGGAGGGCTGCTGGGAGCCACCGTGGCCTCGGCTCCATCTTCTTGAATAGAGCAGTTCAGGGTCCAAACTTGCTAACTCAGTTGTAGAGGCTGTCTCACAGAAGGAGGCAGTTTGGTGACATCTGTCACCTCTCAGCTCACCTTCTGGCCCCCAGACTGCACTGTGCACCTTTCAGTCCCCTGCCCTCCTCGCCCTTCCCAGGTGCTCTGCCGCCTGTGGCTTCCACCCTCTTGGTATTAGGTCATTTCAAAAGTTTTGTCCGTTTTTATGAGTCTACTTTAAACTGTAATATCTCAGTGAATATTTATTCAATTTAATCGAAATAAGCGCCATTTGAATCAGTGCACTTTTGCCAGCGTAACACAAGTCGATTAATTCCATCGGCAAAAAAATTGGGTGCTCGGGATTCGATGAAGTCAACGAAGGCCGTTTTTGCTAGGTTCTGATTGGCAAAGGTTCTACCGGTGAGAAAGTTATCGAAGTGCTTGAAAAGATGGTAGTCGGTTGGCGAGAGGTCTGGGGAGTATGGTGGGTGGGGCAGAACTTCGACGCTCAATTCCTTTAATTTTCGGATGGTGATTTGTGAGAC
>CAUYPK010065664.1:0-13319 GCA_963574355.1 Loris lydekkerianus | reverse complement strand
AAGAAAGGTCAATTTTAACTGTATGTTTACCAGTCAGGTCAGAATTTGTCTGTCTCCAACAAAAATTACTTTGCATTGCAGTCAGTTCTCTACATTTCACAGGGTGGTAGGATAGCTCTTATGAAATCAGAACTAGATAACGCAGAGGGCTGTGCTATGGACAGTGCACAGTTTTCCACTGTATCACACACATTTGCCCCTAAATTATTCCTTCCTTCCTTCCTTCCTTCCTTCCTTCCTTCCTTCCTTCCTTCCTTCCTTCCTTCCTTCCTTCCTTTCTTTCTTTCTTTCGAGACAGAGTGTTACTTCATCACTACCACCTCAAACTCTTGGGCTCAAGTGATCCTCTTGCCTTAGCCTCCCTGGTAGCTGGGACTACAGGCACCTGCCACAACACCCAGCTGTTTTTTAGAGACAGAGTCTCACTCTTGCTCAGGCTGATCTCAAACTACTGAGCTCAGGCAATCCACCCGCCTCGGCCTCCCAGAGTGCTAGGATTATAGGTGTGAGCCACCACACCCAGCCTTTCCCTAAATAATTCTTAACAAAATAATCAGACATTTGCAACTATAGGTAAAAACCTCCCTATGAAACATCTATACAGACAGACTGACTCAATTGGTTGAATTGTCACCTTCAATGAATAGTGCTGCCTTCAGATAGTTTCTGAAATGAAAACCAACTCAGTGAATTTCTGAGCAAAGAAAGTATACTCTTTCCTCACCTTACACTGTGCCTGAATTTCAATGTTTATTAAAACTGTTTGAAAATGTTTTGTATTTGTATGGAGTTGAGTTTTAGGTGAAGGTAAGTATACATATGTTTTTCAGATAATTATAAATAATATGACTATCTAACAGGATGTTCAGAATTTATGGGGGAATCAGCAAATCAGAAAATTGTGAGGAACTTTTCTGTACATTGCAGGGGCTCTACCACACTGGTGATACCCACCAAATGCAAGTGGTGCCCTCCCAATCACTGTGACAACCAAAAAAAAAAAAAAAAAAAATCTCACAGATCTCACAAGTGAACATATCTAGCGATGGATAGTGGCCCTCATGAAGAAGCAATACTGGAGCTGAGATATGCCCTGAGACCTTTTGCTTTATTCCCACCCCCCAGCACCACTATCTGCTCAGCCACATCTATAGAGAAAGGCAGAGGGCCTTCTTAACCAGGGCTATGCAAAAAAAAAAAAAAAAAAAATCTTAATTTAAAGACTTGACTCATTTTTTTTCTGAATTCTTCTCTTCCAAGTTCAATTCCTTGACAAGGTCAGAGACAAAGGAACCCCCTCCTTGAAAGTAACTAAGCACCTGCCCACCCCCAGTCTATTTGACTGGAGTTTGCTTCTGTTTTGCTGAAAAGTTCTGGCCATAGCCCTGTGGCGTAGGGTGGAGTGAGGATGAGGTTAATGCAGACATAAAATGGCACAGTCAAATGGCCAAAGGGTATGGGATGGTCATAAAATAAGTGGCCCAGGAAGTGGTTAGAGTGTGCACACCTGCCACTTAGGCTCAGTGCAGGGTTGCCAGGTCTTGTGGTTTATTTTTCAAGAGAAACTGGAAATCTGAACTTGTGTGTAATTTTCCAGTTGTTAAATGTTGGCTGACATGTGTGAGTGTGTATAGATGGTTAGATGCGTGCATTGTACAGGCCTACTGACCCTGAATACAAGCAACTCTATGTTGGGTACAGACAAGGTCCCTCAAAATGAAAACTCTGAGATGGGCGTTATTATGCCATGGCAAAAATGAGGGAAATGGGGCCTTAGAGAAGTTGAGGAACTTGCCTAGAGTCACAGGCCTGGGATTTCAATGAGGTCTCTTTTGCTTCCTGATACCAGGAAGGCCTATGAAGAGGCCACAGGGTGCTGTCATTCTCTTGATCTTTACTGACTCAAAGACGAAAAACATTTAAAAATATAAACAATGAGAGAAATTTAAGTAAAATTAACTTTTCTTGGGGCTGCTTGACCTATGTCCCTGTTGGGAACCTAGAAAGAGTGTCTGAGTTCTGACAGTGTTTGCAGTGGTCTGGGTGAGTCATTGCTGTGCTAGCCTGCCATCCATCAAAGTCGGTGATGAGAAAGACTGAATCCCTGGAGGTTGCTCATGAAAAATGTTAAAAGCTTTAATTGAAAGGATCTCCAACAGAGGCCATAAGTAACTTTCTCATTGCAAATTCCTATCTTGCCCCTAAGTGCCCCAGGGCCCCACCACATGCCAGGGCCAAGTCGTTCAGATCTCCTTAAGCCATAAGCCTCTGACAGGCCTTTGATGATGTTCAGCCTGGAGTCCTCTGCCATTCCCAAGGGGGTGGGGGACATACTGCAAGGAATGTCATCTGTCAGAGACTGCAAATTAAACCAGTCTTTCAGAAAGTGGGGAAGTTTAATATTTTAAATATCCTGATTGAAATGCTTGTATGATAAAAAAGATAGGCTTGACTGAAACCTTGAAAGGGCATTTGTTGAAACAAGGCTGCAAGCATTTCATCAGAAGCTTTTCGTGAACTTTGGGGAAATTTTTTGCCAGTTTCCTTTCCTTTGTTTGCATGTACACCTATCCGTTCATTCATTGCTCCCACCCTGTTCAAGGCGTTACTGAGGCTGACATTCTATTCACAGCAGCAAGTGTTTCTTCTTCTAGAGTGGATCTACTGCTGGGAAGGTATCCATGGCGTTCCAGAGATTGCCAAAGAAGATCTAGAGAAAAAAGGGGTCATGAATCCCTGAGTTAGAGCTCCCATCTAGAAGCTTTACAGGCAAACATCCTGCTTCTTTAAAAACATTTTTATTACATCCATAATACATGATCATTAAAGACGAAGAAGGGAGAACAAAGATAAAAACAAAATCAAATGTCTTGATCTCATTTTTTTCTTATAGGCTTTTTTTTTTTTTTAATTGTTTCAGGTTCATTGAGGGCACAAAAAATTAGGTTACACTTTTTGCATTTGTTAAGTAAAGTCCTTCTCTCTTATAATTGTGTCCCACCACCAAGAGGTGTGTCATACACCCAGACTTCCCATCCCCCTTCCTCCTCCTCTTTTCCTGCTTCCTCATTCTCCCCCCTCCCCCCCAAATTGATTTGGTTTTTCTCTTATGAGGGCATGTATTAGATCATCTACTGGCTTCATATTAGAAATGAGTGTATTGGATTTTTGGTTCTCCATTCTTGTTGATACTTTATTAAGAATAATGTGTTCCACTTCCATCCAGGTTAATACAAAAGATGTAAAGTCTCCATCTCTTTTAATGGCTGAATAGTATTCCATGGTATGTATACCACAGCTTGTTAATCCATTCCTGGGTTGGTGGGCATTTAGGTTGTTTCCACATTTTGGTGATTGTAAATTGAGGTGCTATATTGATCTCCTTTTTGGGGGGAAAAAAAATGAGTCTGTTGATCAGATCAAGCTGAAGGCAACAGTCAAATGTCCTCCAGAATCTAAGAAGTTAGGTAAGAATTTGTCCCCAAATTCACTATAGTCTCTTCTTACCACATTCTTCTTCTCTGTCACAAGATGGTCATTCAGTTCCCTGGTCTCACTGTGGATAAAATTTCTTTTGTTCGGTAGATAAGACTGGTAAAACAATTATTATCTGTATTTGGGATAATAAATAGTTTAACAATTAGCAACGCTCAAAATCTAAAGCAATTTAGAAACATTCTTTCTGTGTATATTGCAAATCATACACCATTATGTGGAGTCCTTAGTATGCTTAGGAAAGGAGGCAGAGAATATAAATGTGGAAATGAAATGCAGGGCAGCACAAATTGTGTAAATGAAATCTAGACTGTTTCTGGGAACATAATTTCATGAATAAAGATGATCCAGCATCTCTGAACTATGTATTTTAAGATTAATATTTCTCAATAGTACTTGTCAATGTGAGTGGCAGTAGAATCCATAATAAGTACTTTATTGAATTATATTTAGTTTAAATATAAATGTAAAAAGGCACCATGAATTCTCATGTCAAATTATGTCACCCAAAAGTTAATTAGTTGTACTGTGATTCAAAAAAAAAAAAAAAAATTCTTTTTAATTTGGCAAAATACAGGTTTGTGTTTCTAACAATTCAATCAAAGACACTTTTTAAAATTAATACAATTTATTTTTTAGAGCATTTTTAGGTTCATTGCAAAATTGTGCAGAAAGTACAGACAGTTCCCATTACCCCCGTCCTTACACAACCTCCCCCACTATCAACACCCCCCAGTAGTGATACATTCATTACATCAATGAACATACATTGGTGCATCAGTATCAGTATCACGCAAAGTTCATATTTTACATTAGGCTTTACTCTTGGTGTTGTACCTTATCTGGGTTTTGACAAATGTACAATGACATTTATCTGTATCCACCATTGTAGTGTCACAAAATAGTTTCACTGCCCTAGAAATCTCACATTCTGCCTAGTCGTTCCTCCCCAACTCCTGGCAACCAATAATCTTTTTACTGTCTCCATAGTTTTGCCTTTTCCAGAATGTCATGTATTAGTTGGAATCATATAGCATGAAGCCTTTTTCAGATTGGCTTCTTTTACTTAGTAATATGCTTTTAAATTTCCTCCATGTCCTTTTATGGTTTGGTAATTCATTTCTTTTTAGTTCCCGATAATATTCCTTCATCAGAATATGCCACAATTTAGATCCATTTATCTACGTAAAGACATTTTTTGTTGCTTCCAATTCTTGGCAATTATCACTAAAGCTGATATAAAAATCCATGTGCACATTTTTATGTGGTATTGTCAATTCCTTTGGGTAAATAAGAAGGGTCACATGGTAAGAGAATGTTCAGTTTTGTAGGAAGCTGCCAGATGGCCTTCCAGTGTGGCTGCACCATTTTGCTACATGTATTCCACACATGCTGTGCAGGTTTGTAGCCTAGGAGCAATAGGCTACCCTATATAGCCTGTGGGCAGGAGGCTATACCATCTAGGTTTGTGTAAGTACACTCTTTTCTATGATGTGTGCACAATGATGAAACTGAGCAATAATACCTTTCTCAGAACATATCCTCATCAAGTGACTCATGACTATAGTTTATAGATGTCAATTATATCCAGTTGATTGATGGTGCTATTGAGTTCAACCATATCCTCATTGATTTTTTGCTGGCTGGATCTATCCACTGCTGAGAGGTGTGTTTAGTTTCTAACTACAACAGCAGACTCCTTGCAGTTCTATCAGCTTTTGCCTTGGACATCTTGACACTAGTTTTTAGATGCACACACACTAAGAATTGTTATGTCTTTGTGGACTATTGACCTTTTATCATTGTATTATGTCCCTTTTTTGTCCCTGATACTTTTCCTTGCTCTGAATTCTGCTCTAAAATTAATGTAGCAACTCCGCTTTCTTTTGATCATTGTTAGTGTGGTATAGCTTTCTCCACTCCACTTCTAACCTACGTGGATCTTTATATTTAAGGTGGGTGTCTCATAGACAACATATAGTTGAGTCTTTTTTTTTTATTCACCCTGACAATCTGTCTTTTAATGTTTGTAGTCAGACCATTGCATTTAAAGTTATTATTTATGTAGTTCAATTTCTATCTACCATATTTATTACTGTGTCCTACTCATTACCCTTATTCTTTATTCCTGTTTTTGTCTTCCATCCTTTTTCTAACTTTTGTGGTTTTGATTGAGCATTTTATATAATCCCATTTTCTTTTCCTTCTCAGCATATAAATTATACTTTAAAAATTGTATTGGTTGCTATAGACTTCGAACTATATCTTTACAATAAATTCAAGTACACTTTCTAACAACACTATACCAGTTTATAGATAGTGTGAGTACCTGATAATAACAAAATATGTGTAATTCCTCACTCCTGTCCCTTACGCCACTTCTGTCACTCTTTTTACTTATACATAAGCATGTATAATTGAATACATTGAACAATGAATACATTGTTTCTATTATTATTTTGAACGGTTAGCGCAATTAAGAATGAGAAAATAAAAATTTTTATTTTATCTTCACTTACTCCTCTTCTGATGCTTTTCTTTTCTCATGTAGTTCTGAGTTTCTGACCTGTCAGTTTTCTTCTCTCTGAAAAACTTTTTAAAAATATTTCTTGCAAGGCAGAAATCTGACAACAGATTCCCCCCCCCCTTTTTTTTTTTGTCTGAAAAAGTCTATTTCTCTTTCGCTTTTAAAGGATAATTTCACAGAGTACATAATAGTAGGTTGGCAATTTTTTTCTCTCAGCACTTTCAATAATTTGCTCTATTCTTGCTTACATGGTTTCTGAGATAATTTGAATATAATTCTTATTTTTCTATGGATAAGGTACAGTTGATCCCCAAATAACATGGATTTGAACTATGCAGGTCGACTTATACATGGATGTTTCCTCAATAAATACATTGGAAAATTTTTTTGGAGAGTATGACAATATGAAAAAAACTTGCAGATAAACCAGATAGCCTAGAAATACTGAAAAAATTAAGAAAAGGGTATGTCATAAACAAATATATATACATACTAATCTATTTTATCACTACCATAAAATATATAAATTTATTATAAAAAGTTAAAATACAAATCTATTATAAAAAGTCACAAATACAGATCATACATGACACTGTTCATAGTCCTGTGAAATATAAATAAACATAAATATGAAATATTAAATCATAACTGTGTAAAATTAACAGTAGTACATGCTATATTACTGCAAAGATTTTGTATATCTCCTGTTGCTATTGTGGTACAAGTAGGCACTTTAAAAGCTGTGTGATGCTAATTATCGATGCTTATTAGCTCCATGTGAGCAGTTCATCTCTCCAGTAAATTGTGTTATCATAGTAAGAAGTGATCACTTGTGGGTCTCATAGTTTTTTTAAATTATATTTTGTGCAATATCATAAACCTTGAATAATACCATAAAAGCATTCAAAGTGCCACTGAAAGCACTCCCCCAAAAAACAGAGAAAAGTCATGATATTACAGGAAAAAGCTGAACTGCTTGATATGTACCATGGATTGAGATATACAGCTTCAGTTGCTCACCATTTCAGACAGATAATTCATTTTTTAAACATACAACATAAAACTATCATATTAATAAATACAATAAAGTACTGTGTTTAAATGAACATTAAATGTATTTTCTCCACCTTATGATTGCCTTTTCTTTTCTTTCTTTCTTTCTTTTCTTTTTTCTTTTTTTTTTTTTTTTTGAGACAGAGTCTCACTATGTTGTCCTTGGTAGAGTGCAGTGGCATCACAGCTCACAGCAACCTCCAACTCTTGGGCTTAAGTGATTCTCTTGCCTCAGCCTCCCAAGTAGCTGGGACTACAGGTGTCCACCACAATGCCCACCTATTTTTTGTTGTTGTTGCAGTTGTCATTGTGGTTTAGCTGGCATGGGCCGAGTTTGAGTCTGCCAGCTTTGGTTTTTATGGCCAGTGCCACAACCGCTGTGCTATAGGTGCTGAGCCCCTTATAATTTTCTTAATAACATTTACTTTCCTCTACCTTAATTTATTGTAAGAATACAATATATAACATACAAAATGTGTTTATCAACTTTATATTATTGTGCGGGTCAACAGTAGGCTATTTGAAGTACGAAATCATACCAAAGACATCATCAATATTTTCCCCAGTCCCTATCCTTTATAGGAGAAATAAACTTCCTTTTTGCAGAAAATAAAAATTTAATCTTCTGAAAATTGATGTTGTACATGCTGTGGTTTCAAGGGGTGAAAAGTATATTGAAGAGGTCAGTCAATATATTCACCATCCTTCATTGTAATTATTTGTTTATTGCTTATCTTTCCCATGAGATTGTCAGCTCCTCAAGGGCAGAGACAAGCCCTATTTGATGACTCTGGCACATAGTAGGCATTTTTGTATATACTTTTTGAATGTACCATTGGCTTATAAGTATATTAAATGTGAACCAACTTCATTTATTTAACAGTGATTAAACCTATTTGGTACATGGCCGAATGGTGTATACTTTGAGCATGTAATGATCACATTCATAGCTGTTTTAAGTCTCTGGTTTGAACCTACTAGGTACAAAGCTACATGCTGGGTACTTTGGACATATGAAGATGAGTAAAGTTTGTTCTCTCTTTTCAAAGAGCTCATATAACTGTCAATCATTGGTATAGCTGGACGCTGTGGGGGACTCCTATAGTCCCAGCTACTTGGGAGGCTGAGGCAAGATAATTGCTAAGCTGAAGCATTTAAGGTTGCTGTGAGCTGTGATGCCATGGCACTCTACCCAGGGTGATGGCTTAAAGCTCTGTCTCAAAAAAAAAAAAAAACCCACAAAAAACTGTCAATCATTATAACTAGCTGTACTTATCAACTCCATATTGCCTCAACCTCCCCCCCACCACTACTCCCAACCTGTGGACAATCCACTGGAGGCTATGGCTTCCAGCATGTCTTGGTCTAAAGGCATCCTTTTAGCTCTCAAGCAGCTCAGCACTTTAGAGGTAGACCAGAAGTGCCAGAGAATGAACACCTCCCAGAACAGCTCATAACTAATGATGGTGCCAATCAGTCCCTTACCCTTCAGAGGGACACTGAGCACATTGCACCCAGACTGTTAGAGTATCCCCAGTGGGGCTGAGCCACAGTTGCTCACAGCAGTAACCTGCTCAGTAAAGCACTCTTTTTTGGCTTTTTTCCCTTCTTGGTCTCACTTCCTACTCCCTCACAGTGTTTCCTGGAATCTCCTCCTGAATAAATTTTCATGCCCAAATCTTTTACACAGGATCTGATTTTAGGAGCACCATGGAGACGGAAACATGGTTAGTAAGAGAGGCATGAACAAGGTGCGAGAAACCTCAAACTTCTCACCCTTCTTACATGGGCACTTTGAATGAAATGTCCACACCTCCTTTTGGTAGGACAATCCAAATATTAAAAAGGACGTGGCTATACATAATCTGTAACAGCAGCCACGTGGGAATCATTGACCAATACACTGTCTTTTTCAAGCATGCCTCTTTCTTTTTGTCAATGGATTTTAATTCACATTTTCTGAGTTCCCATGACATGCTGTGCATTAATAGTTTGCTGTTCTTAAGAACACGGTGTCCATGTCTCAATGCACACAGGGGACTTTCCTGCCTTCTGTTAGAGACCAATATTTAACTTTAATAAAGGACTAGTGTGTCATGGAATTAAAGAAAATGACCCAAGCTAACTCTATGCTGTAGTCCACTGTTAGTCCAAGTCCACAAGCAAGTACAATGGGTATATATCGTCTTGCTCATTCGCTCTCCTTTTGTCTTGGAAATGGTTTCCCTCTAATGAACTGTTCTGACGTGCCATTTTATCTCCAGTACTGACACAATTATAGCCTCTCACCATGATCAACAACTGCTAAATTGGTTGTAAACCCAGAATGGGAGCCGAAAACCAAAAACTAGGGGTGTGGCAGGAGGATAGGAGCAGAGCCATTTGGTCATTTTCCCTGCGGGGGCAAGCTAGTTTAGAAAAGACAAAATGAGTACTTCTGGAACAGGTATACAAGATTGGAAAATAACAGGGAAATTAAAGAAGTTATTAAAGCTCACAGGAGGGTTTGGGAGAGAACACTACTCATTTCAGCTCAGCGTGAGCCAGTTTGCATTATTATGTTTTGCTCTATACTTAGCCTTGGAGAAAGCCACAAATTGCAATGGTTAAATAAAGCTTTTGCAAATGGAAAATAGCGACATTGCAAGTATAGAACACTACTGAGGGAGAGCACACTCCAAACCATCCCCAGTGGTAGTGAACTTCTGAAATTCCTTCCTCTGTCGCACCCTCAGAAATTTTAGCCACGTCCTTCATGAAACTCCATTACTGTAATGTTGTTTGTATAGTAAATATAGCTTTGTTTTGTTTTTAAACTAGGAATTTCTACCAAAGGTTGGGATAGAGAGAAGCCTACTGGGATACTTGCTGGTTGGGTATTTTGAGAACAGACTAATTTGAGACATACCTGGATCCAGAAGAGAATGCTGATAATAATATTTATTGAGCTCTTTGTATATCCAAGGCACTGCTAGATGTATTAGCTATCTAGTCTTAGTTGTTATTTTCATAACAACTTCATGAGATAGTATTGTTCCAACCTATTTTATAGATGGAGACTGGGCACACAAAGGCTAAGTAACTTGCCCAAGGTCATGTGGCTGGTGAGAGGCAGAACCAGATTATGTCTGGCTCCAGAGCCTGTCTTCTTAATGACCACACTATAGACTAAAGCTTTGCATCCCTCCAAATTGATTTGTTGAAGCCTTAATTCCCAATGTGATATTTGAAGGTAGGGCCACTGGGAAATAATTAGGTTTAGATGAAACTATGAAGGCAGAGCCTCCATGGTGGGAATAGTACCTTTATAAAAAGGGAAGAAAGCAGAGCCCTCTCTCTGTGCTGTGTGAGGGCACAGGACACAGCAGCCACCCAAAGATGACCATTTGCAACCTGAGAAGGAGCCCTCATCAGGAACTGCATATACCAGCACCTTGATCTTGGACTTCTAGCCTCTAGAACTAGGAGAAATAAATATCTGTTGTATGAGCTACCCAGTCTATGGTATTTTGTTACAGCAGCTGAGCAGACTGAGACAGACTATTGAGCTGTTTTAGTCAAGCTGTTACCCAGGAATTGTAGACAGAAAAGTTTTAACTCAAACCCGGGCTTGTATTTCAGGTATTTTTCTACTAAGACCTTTCTTGTAAGATGGAGTACGTTACAGAGCTAGCTCAGTGTAATGGGGACATAGGGTGGATCTAAGACTAGAAGCCAGAATTCCATGGTAAGCTGGTAAACAAAAGCATGGTAACCTTGCCATTATCAGTGGGCCCGCCTATCTGAGTGGAGTGTGTTCGTGATTCTAGACATGGTGTTGAGTAAGGAGGAGGAGGTGAGCTGGTAGTACTAAGAAAATCCCTCCCTGCTCATTCCCTGGGAGATGGAAAAATCAAGATCTGGGTTAAGTATGAGGAGATTTTTTTTAAGGTGCCTCAGATGGTCCCTCCCTTATTCATGGAGTTCCAGCCCCAATTCATTTAGCTCTAACTCAGTTCTTTTTATTGACTGCATAATTTAGTGGCATAAATGTAGCACAAGTTACTCAACTCTTCCTCAGTTGAAAGACATTTGCCTTGTTACCAAATTTTTGCCACAAGGAACATTGCTATCATAATGTCCCTATGCACATATGTTCTTATGTGTGAGTAATTTTACTTCTAGGGAAGGGAGTCCAAGAAATGGGGTATTTAAGAGGAAGAGTATTTTCAATTTAAAAGGTATTTTCAGGTTTGCTTTCTAAATAGGCTCTAGCAAATCACTCTCCATGGTTACTACAGGGCATATTTACCTTTCTTTCTGAATCATCCTTCCCATATTTAGGGCATCCTTCTCAAGGAGATGCCAAAAACCCATTTCCCAACATCCCTTGCAGCTCAAGTGTGGACACATGACCAACAGGCCCTGCTGTTCAGACACCACAAAACTTCATTCTAAGGTGGCAAAAAGACATAGACCCTGCCCAGAATCCAATCGCTAAGGTGACTGGAGTTACTTCCAGCTTCTAGACACAGCAGTGGCAGTCATATATCATTCTGGATACTCTGCTGCTCTGAGACATGGATATCTTTGATTGGCCTCCTCTTAAATGCATTCACTTCTACCCATCCCATTGCCCCTACCCCAGTTGAGGGCACCATGACTATTTACTGAGACAGCAACCTCAAACTTCCGATTGGTCTCCCAGCCCGCATAGCCCATTTTTCACTTTGAAGCTTACGTGCTCTTTCTAAAACACAAATCTGATTATTTCACACCCTTGTTTTCAATCTTTTATCTTTTTTCCTTCTCTTCTCCCAGGCTAAAGTTTCTCCCTGTAGGTAGGCCCACGAAACCCTTGAAGAGCTTGACCTTGCTTCCCTCCCCAGACACGTCTCTTTCTTCCCTTCTTATTCTACTCTCTGGTCACGCTGCACATTGCTTCGGTCCCTGCGTTGTCCTGGCGTCTTTCTTGCCTCTAGGGTATTGTCAACACAATACTACCCTTTCTTTCTCCTCTTCACATCCTAACTTCTTGTTGCTGGTGGCAGCTTAGATGTTGCTTCTCTGACTGGACAGTCCTAAGTCAGGTGTGTCTTTGCTAGGGTTACCAGAACAGCCCCTACTTCTACTTATGTCTGCTTCCCACCAAGCTACTCAGGCAAGGATGATGCCTACTTTGCTCCCTATTGCACACTCATTGTCTAGAACACTCTAGGTTCTAGATGAGAGTGTCTAGAACACTCTAGGTGAGAAGGGACACAATGAAAGGGGGAATGGCAAGAAAGCCCGGCTTGCTGAACAAGGAAGTCTGGAGGGCCCATAGGAACATTCACCACTCAGCAGTTCTCATCCAAAAAGGGGAAAGAATGTGGGCACGAGGGTAACCTAGGTCATCAATGACCAAGAGAGGAGGACAAAAATCATTGACTAACAGAGAAGGGAAATAAAGCTTGGTGGTGCCGGGAGGCCAGCAGATGACTTATAGCCAACTTCAAACTCAGAGGAAGAGGTATTTATACACTATGCTGTCCTCATGGGGGTCTCCCTCCCACCTCTTCCCCTTCATAAGAGGTCTGCACTTCTAACTCTCTTTGAATGTGCTGTCAGAATTCCCTTTGTCCCTGTTTAAGTAGATTAAAGGTAGATGACCATTGTCTTCTTGCTTGGAAAGTTTCATTAGAGAAGTCTGCAGTCACTCTGATGGATTTGCCCCTGTAGGTCAACTGCAGCTTATTCCTGGCAGCTTGCAGAATCTTTTCTCTTGTCTTGACTTTGGACAGGTTCATCACAATGTGTCTTGGAGAAGCTTCATTAGAGTTGAGGCGACCTGGGGTCTGATATCCCTCTGAAAGCAGTATGTCAGAATCTTTGGTGATATTTGGGAAATTTTGATTTATAACATTCTCTAGTATGGCTTCCATTCCTCTGGGGCATTCTTCTTCCCCGTCTAGGATTCCTATAACTCGTATGTTGGAACACTTCATAAAGTCCCATAATTCTGACAGTGAACATTCTGCTTTCTGTCTCTTCTTTTCTGCCTCTTTTACTATCTGAGTTATCTCAAGAACTTTGTCTTCCACCTCTGAAATTCTTTCTTCTGCATGGTCTAACCTGTTGCTGATACTTTCCATTGCATCTTTAAGTTCCGTAATTGGCTGCTTCAGTTCCTTCAGTTCTGCTATAGCCTTTCTATAGTCTTCATATTGTTCATCTCTTATTTGATTCTGTTTTTGAATTTCCTTTTGTTTGTTTTCCACTTTAT